>JALPSE010000432.1:0-22789 GCA_030558545.1 Bipolaris gigantea | reverse complement strand
ATAAAGAACTATTTACTATCTTTATAATCTTTAGTAAATAGTGATCTAAGTTGCTCTCTACTTAGAATTAGGTTAAAGTATATTCAGATTATAGATCTCTAGATTAGTTTATAAGTACTAAGGTTCTTAATAATACATAAGCTAGATAGACTGAAGAGCTAGCCCCCTTTAATTTTTATATCGAATACACTCTAGGGAAGAGTAATACTTATATAGATATCCTTTCTTAATAGGGGTAAGATATAGAAAATATTAAGATAGCCTAAACTAATAATAAATTATAGGTCCTCTTAGAACCGCACTAACTTATTAACTAGATTAACTCTAATCTGGCTTATACCTATATAGCCTAACTATAAACCTTTATTCTATTAATCGTAGTAGCTAAAGCTACTTTAGAGCTAATATCTCTAGACTTACTTAAACTTATTAAAGTAGTGTTATAACTTCACCGCTCCTTATTCGCAGAAGAAATAACTACCTTATTAAGGAAGTTCTGACTTAAGGGTATTCTACTTCCATATAATAACTGTCTATCTTTATCTTCTATTTCTATCTTTTATACATATCTTATCTATAAAGCCTATAATTAGATATCCTCTATATATTCAAGTATAAAGAAAATCTATTAGTTACTACCTTAAAAGGATTATTAGAAAGGAAAATAAGCTTGTTATAAGACATATATTTAAAGTTATAGAGCCTATTATTAAATGTATCTAAGATAAACGTAAGTCTCCAGAATAATGTATTCTCTCTAAATTCCTAATGAACTGATAAAGCATCTATATATTGATTTTAAGGAATTCCTTTAAGACAGGTCTAGTAATAATATAATAATAGTTATAATTCACTACCTATCTACGTAGGCCATCCCTATCTCTTACTATAAGATAATTAATATAAGAGATAAAGCTAATTTATTTATTTAATTGATATACTATATAAGCTATACGCCTAAAACTATTATTTTGGACTATAAGCTCTAGTTTATATCTAGTTTCTAGTCTAAGCTCTCTCAGATTTTAGGTATAAAAGTTAAGTTATCTACTACTCGTTATAAAGAAACTAATAGATAATTCAAATTCTAAATAATTATATTAACTAGAGGCTATAACTATATATAAGCTACTTTTGAATTAAATAGAGTAGGTTGCTCTGTCTAATAAATAGAGCCTAAATTTCCTTACTATACTCCGCGATTAGAATGTCTCTTTACAAGATACTTTACAGATTTAAACTCCGCCAGAGCTAGAACTTGAATTTAGATAATAATAGCAGCGCGCGAATAGATAAACTTAATTACGCTAACACTCTTACTTTAGCTAACTATATATATAATATCTAGAAGATCGCTAAGGAATAGATAGAAAAGGCCTAAGATTATATATAATCTATAGTTAACTGGTATAGATAACCTATTAATAAGAATATAAGAGACTAAGTCTTCTTAGATATCTATAACCTAGCTATAGATTATCTAAGCTAAAAGCTATCTAATAAATAGAAAGAACCTTTTAAGATACTAGAGAAAGTAGAATACTCTAACTAACTTTAGCTGCTAGAAGGGTCTTAGATCTATAACGTCTTTACGCTAAGACTACTATATAAAGATCTATAGAATCTACTGTCTAGATAAGAAGCTTTTAAGCCTTCTAGAACCTCTATCTAAGGCGTTAAAGAATAGAAAGTAAAAGAAGTCTTAGTAACTAAGTTATCTTACTTAAAACTAAAATAATATATAAGCTAGATTAGATATAATCTAGATCTATTCTAATATTCTATCCTAAACTTTATAGAAGTATCTTATAAGCTTAAGGTATTCTATAACTAAAATCTCATAAGGCTAGAACTACTTTATATGCTATAAAAACATATAGTAGCTTACAAATAAGGTATAAAGGATATAACTTTACTATTAAATAATTCAGTAGAAGAAAAGAAAAGAGAATTTATAATAGATATAAAAATAGAACTAAACTAAATAAAAGAAAATAGACCCTTACTACTATAGTAATTACTTAAATTTTAGAGTTAGAGCTGGTACTTAAGCTTTACTTAATACTACACGTATTCAACTTGAACTATAATATCTCTTACTTATTGTTATTATTACCGCCACTATCTATCTATATCTCGTCTAGCTCTAGTGCCAAAACACCGCCGACCTAAGTAATAACCTGCTTAATAGCTAATATCTAACTCTCTAACTAACATAGCCTATTCTAAATCTCTACTAGAACTTAGTAGCTAGTAGCTAATAGCTCTACTACTAATAACTTCTTCTTCTAGCTCTAACTTACCTAGACTTAGCGAGCTAAGACTAGAGCAGAGAACTTAATAAGCTATAGCGTAGCTACTAGAATTTTATCTAGATTATTACTATAGTAAGCTATAGCTACTATATCTATTATAATAAATAACTTAGTAACCTCGTTATTAACGTACTCTAGCATCTATCTAAGTTAGCTGATATAATAACCTAATAATAAAAAGTATATATAGAGAAGCACTTCTTCTTGTACTAACTATAATAATTACACTTCTTAGACCTCTCTAAGTCGAAATAGTAGTTTATCTAGTAGACACTATGGGCCAGGGCACGCACCAAATAAAGAAAAATAAAGTAGTAGGCTGCTAAGAGCGCACTAGCTAGGCACTAAAGCGGTATAGTAAGACATTAAGAGAGCGAGAGAGATAGAAGAAAAGGATTTTATATTATAATTATAGATAGAGGTAAGGGGGGTAGCGATACCAATATACCGCCTGATAAAGTAAATAGATTAATATTATATAACTATAGAGGCTGTTAGCTCCGTTTTGATAGATGTCTAGACTAAGACCTAATATTATAGTAATAAAAATAAGTAAACAGACGTTAAGATTTACTAGTAAATATCTTAGAATAAAATATAAAAAAAGAGAGAGAGGGTAGTATAATAGCTTAGCGTCTCTTACTAATTAGATCTAAATAAGATCTAAACTAGAGTCTGATCTAAGTAAGTAGAAAACTAACTATATAAACCTATCTTCTATGATAGATAGTTCTATAGTTTTCTAATATCCTTTTATATAAGGCCTATAGGTGTCTATTTCAAATTAAGGTTGTTTAATGTCTACACGCACTCCTATGTGCCTCTGAGTGACACTACGACCGATACTAATCCGACTAGTCTTGCCTGCGCCGTTACAGATATAGATATGGATTCTGAGTCTGAGTTTAAGGGATGTTCTAATAATAACGAAGAATAAGCTGTGCAGCTTCTATCTTATATAGAGATAAAAGGGGAGCAGAGATTTTCTTCTAGCTAATTAAATATCTTATCGCCTACTATATATATTTTACTATTACTTTTATATACTAATCTTACTTAAGATTAATAAACTTAAAACCTATCTATCTAATAGTATTTCTATAATTATTAGAGACAGATCCTTTTTTTTCTTAGCCTCCCTAGAGATCAAAAAAACTAAAGTTATTAAATAATATCACTTTAGTATTATAGTAGAAGTGTAAAACTTTGTATTCTTATTTAAAAAATAGGTTTTTTAATTATAAATACTTATCACGCTCGCGATTAACGCTTACTATACTTATAGTTAAATAATAAAACTATCTTATAGACATTCTTTAGCTATATAGGATAACTTCTCTGTAGTTTATTCAAGATAGTATCTAGACCAATATCATAGTTATTAAGTATCTATTATTTAGTACGAAGCTTAGTAATTAAGAGAAAGAGATTATCTCTACATAGAAAACCTAGTAGGGTTAAATAAACTAGTGTTAGAACATATATAATAAAATACCTTAGTAGAGTTCCTCTTATTATACTAGCTAGATCTAGAGTAGTTTTAGAGAGACTCCAAACTTACTAATTAGAGATCTATTTATATTCTGCCTAAGATATAATCTACTTCTCTAGTATCTAACTCTAAAAGGGATAGGAATGACATATCTCTATCAATATCTCTAATCTCAGTTTTACTAAGCGATTACTTTACTAGTATATTAGGAGATTACTATCCCCCCTTATGCCTGAACTAATTATTATATTTTACTTCTATAATACTCTACTAAGACTTTTAAAAAAGAACTAGTATAGATAGTTATTAATAATCACTAGTCTTTTTAAATAATTAAGAGGCCCTTATTATAACATTCTATCTAATGTCTTTTTTCTAATACTGTAATAATTAGCCGTTATAAATTCAGATTGATATTTCAGGACTAGTACGCTAAGGCGACAGGTAATCTACTCTTAGATATTAGAGAGGACACTAAGCTATTAATTGCTCTAGATGCTTAGTCTACTAATAATCACCTTAGTTTTCTTGCCATTAAAGAATATTATATTAATACAAGGCTGGCAAATGGGTTGGGTTAGGTTAGGTTGCCAAGAAGGTAGGTTGGGTTAGGTTAGGTTACTAAGAATGTGGGTTAGGTTAGGTTAGGTTAGCTAATAGATAGGTTAGGTTAGGGTTACACTTATTATTTTTCTCACAAACTTCTATTATCATTAATCCGTTTACTTTCCTTATATAAATATCTTATCTAGTATAATTTAACGTAATTGTAATACATTTCTTAGATTATGATAGAATTCTAATACAGTAATATAACCGTAAGAAAGACCTATTATAATACTAACAATTGCTATCTCTGTCTTATAAAGCTATTATTTACAAATATTATAAGAGGCTTAGACAAATACTCGTATCCTAACGAGATATAAGTATTAAAACTTAATCATTAAAAAAAGGATTTTAGACATTATTATAGATATTTATTATAGACTTAATTTGATCCTACTATAAAAACTACTTAAAGCTTTTGAATAGCTTAAGACTTAACCTTAGTATTAGTATTCTGGTTAGCTCTCTCTTAAGAAACCTCCTTTTAGCTAATGTAGTTCTAAGAAGCCTCCTCCCTGCTGATTTTGTTCTAAACTTATTATTTAAAGCTGATCTCCTCCTCTCTATTCTTATTACTAGTAATTAGGGTACTTATACGACTCTCTTAACCTCGCTTAGTACTATAGCTAGATATAGAACTATTCTTGGATTAAGTAAGATTAATACTCTTCTGTTAAACTTGCTCTTAGTTTTATGATTAACTCTCTTACTACTAAGTCTCTTTCTATAGTTATCGTTAAAGTTATAGCTATAGCGGCTCTCTTCTTTTTAGCGTTCTCCTTAGCTCTATAACCTCTAGAGTGTTTTAGGTGTAGATTTTATCACCCCTTAATAAAGTCTAGCTGGTATAGCCTAGCTAAGAGTCTTTCTATTAAACAGTAATACCTCTTATGTAAATAGCGTTCATATTATAATCTATAATTTTTAGTATATTCTATAAACAATAGTTTTAAAAACTATAACTTTAAAATATCTAACTAGAAAAGTCTTAGAAGCCTCTTATAGAGCCTTAAGTATGGAGTATTGCTACCGCGTGTTAGGTATCTGTCTTTTAGATATTTCTCTAACTACTCTTGCTAATAGAAGTTTAGGCAAGAGTAGCTTAAAGCCTCTCTAATATCGTTAAATATCTCTAAGAGCTATAGCTAGTCCTATTAGTAATTAAACTATAATAAAGAACTGTAATAACTTACTACCTAGCTTAAAATGATATCTTTAAGCTTAACCTTAACTACTTATAGACTTGCTACTAGTAGACTTACTGCTAGTAGACTTGCCGCTAGTAGGCTTACCGCTAGTAGACTTACTGCTAGTAGACTTACTACAAATAGACTTACGGGGGATCTTAGTAGCCACGCCTTTATAGGGGGCCTTCTAAGGTTGCTTATAAGTAGAATTACTAGTAGTCTATTTAGGGGGCTTCTAGGTATAGGCTATTATAAATATTAAAGATTATTTTATATAGCTGCTGCTACTGCTGTTATTATTATAGTGGTAGTAGAATTAGATTTAAATAATAAGAAAACTGTTATTTTAGATAACTTTAGTAAAGTTAATAAATAATAGAGCTAGATTAGGGTCTATTTAGGGTCTAGTATGAGTATAGTATGCGTATATATTTCTTTACTCTATATAGCAGCGAAACTTTAACAAAAACCTATAATAATCTATTATAATAGAGAACTTAATACGCTGTTTTATTATTAGTCAAAATCAATATAATAAATGTAATATTAGGGAAGTTATAGTGATTACGATATTATTATATTACTTTCTTAGAGCTAAGTACTGAGACCGCTCTTACTTAAACGTATAGACTATATCTAGGTAATTATAGTATTTTAAGTAGACTATTTTCAATCTCTAGTTACTACTACTACTATTAATACTTACTATAATGATAAGAAATAATCATATACCTTTATAATAGCGAGCTATAAAGAGTACCTAAAATAAGTAAGAGGAAAGTTATACTTCTAAGGGCCTTACTCTAGAAAGAGATATTTAGGCGCCCTAAGGTTTTACGCGCGACTGGTTAGAAGATATAACTATAGTAATTATATTAGTTGTTTTTTATAGTAAAAGCTAATAAGAGTAGGGTTTTAAAGATAAATAAGATAAGATTAATAATATTTTTTATAGCGTAGTTTAGAAGAAGCTAGATAAGAATAACCTACTAATCTTAAGATACCTTATAAGGGGCTAGTTAAGTAATACTAGCTAAGCAGTTACTTAGAGATATTATATAGCTTTACTAAGCTAAAAGCGTAAAGCTATTAAGTCTATATAGGCTGTAGACTAAGGCGCTAAAAGCTATCTTCTTAAAAAATTTAAGAGCTGAGATACCTATAAGAACCTCTCTAATAAGATGAAAGATAAGGCAATATAGGTATAAGAAGAGCCGCTCGCTACTAGGCGCTTTAAGGAGAAAAGGAGTAGTAAGTTACTATAGTTATTTATTACAGCTTATTACTAATATACGTTAGCCAAATAGATTAAGAGAGCCTTAGCGAGCGTATATAATAGGTAGTTAAGATTTAGAATAAGATTCATAAGGGGTATTATTACTGCTTAGTTAAGCAAGCTAAGATATCTAGAAATCCTTTATCATTAATAGTAATACTATTATTATTATTATTATTATTATTGTCGCGTACTATCGCCTAAGTCTTTAGTAGTAGGAGTATCTATAAAAAACTTCTTTATAAATACTATTATATTAGGCTTGCTAAGCTTAAGACTAATAGCTTTAAGTTAAAAGAAGCTATAAAGGAATAGCGGGAGTTTGATAATAACCTTACTCTCTAAGAGAGGGCTATTATTATAGATAAGAACTAGTAGTAAGCTTTATTATATTTCTTTATTATAGACTCAGACTAATGATTATAAGCTAATAAGTAAAAGCCTGATCTCTATTACTAATTAGGATTACTAGTTAATATGCATAATTCCCATATCTCTAGATATAATGATAATAAGTATAAGGAGGCTGCTAATAATAATAACCTATCTAATGGACTTTGTAATAAAGGAGATAATTATTTAAATAATTTTTTTATAGATACTAAGAAGAAGAATGTTTAGAAGGGTAATAGTTTTAATAAAGATAAGACTGACCCTAAGAGTGTTTTGGATAGCGAGCTTAGGGATAAGATAGACTTTAAGGGCTTTTCTATTAAGAAGCGCTAGCTAAATGATATATAAGTGGTCTGTATAGATATTTAGAGGCGGCTTATGTTTATTATCGCTAATAATTATATCTCAATATAATTAGCTGAAATTTGCTTTTTAAGTAATAACGCTTAACGTATTTTGGAAATGCTCATATCTAAGGGAATCCAAGATAATTGACTAATAAGATATGAATACTTATATAGCGATATTTGCTTTTTATATTAGTAAAATAGCGCAACTACAATAAGGTGATTTAGTGAAGCTATCTAAACTTATTAGTCTTATCTAGCAACTTATTTTTCTAAGTCTGCTACTTATCTTTAGTTTCTATCTTTATCTTAAACTACTACTATGTCTGAGCAATCTTCTAATCTTCTAGACCTTCTCTAGCTACTTCAAACTTATACACCCCACCTTCTAAAAGGTAGTAAGATGATAATATATACGCTATTTAAATATCTCTAGATAGAAACAGTATATATTAATAATTATAAGATAATAATATTAAAGTGGAAGGAGTGGTAGAGAGATATGGAATAGGCGAGAAACTCTTATAGTAAGGCTCTACTATAGGGCTCCTCTACATATACTAGCTAAATTTAGTCTTAATTTAGAGAAGCTGTAGCAACTACTAATAGCTATCTATTCGTCTATTATCTGAACTGTGGCCTGCTACTATAAAACTAATACTAAAAGGTATAGATATAACTTATCTTATAAATTATTTAAAATCTTAGTTATATCAGCTTACTATATCGCCTATTTATAATTACTCATCTTATTCTACACTAATTTCTTAACCCTCTATTAGTAATTTCTCTAAATTTATTCTACTATACTCTATAGACTTGTTTAAGATGGAGCTTATTAGGTTAGTTATTAATAACAACTAGTGTTTCTAGATAGTTAAGCGTCTATTACTTTAACGCTTTATCTAATTTCTCTAACTAGATACTATAATAACTATCTATTATAAATTTTACAAGATATTCTATCAGTAATTTGAGGCAGCTAAACAAGGACTGCTCTAGGATCTAGAGTAGGAAACTAAAATATCGCTCGCACTAGACGTAGAGTCTATAAATAATTATCCTAGCTTTCTAGTAATTAAGGGCTATTATATTTATTATAGCTAGAAGCTCTAAGGGAGACTATAAGAATTTATACCTATCCGCGGGAGTTATACCGGATCGTCTATAGCTATAGAGGTATTCTGAGTTCTTTCAAATATATTAATATAAAAGTGTCTTCGAGTAATAATCTATACTAACACTATGTATAATAGGACTCTTGTTTAAAATATGTATTGAATATTGCAAGAGGAGGAGATTAATGAAAGCCTCAGTAAAAACACGATCCCTTACCTAGCTTATATGATTAATCTTATTATCTAGGACATTATTTACAGTGGGGTGACAAAAAAAAAAGTAATCAAAGAAATTGGAGTTTGTAATTGGATATTACTCAATAACGGGTGGAGCTATACCGGAACGGGTAAGTGCGTTAAAAAGCCAAGATGTAGTAGTCTACTCTAGGGTAGTCACGTGACTATGAGTAAGCCATTTCAGCACTGAAAATCATTGACAAACTTAGAAGAAGAAAAATGCTATACTAGATATAGTTAGTATTCAACTAATTGAATATATTTTAGTCTAGTTTCTATATATAGTATTCAGAACTATATAAGCTATATAAATCAGGTTTCTATATATATATATATATAGCTTATTTCTATAATCGAGTAGTGGTTACTTTTTCGAGACTATGATTATGTAAGCTGAAAATTAGTCTTATATTACTAATTAACTAGTATAAATACAACACTTTCTACTTTAGAGCTTCTTTTCTTGTATTATCTCACAATAGATTCAAAACTATCAAGATTTGAAGCTGAAGTTGATCGTTTTTTATAAGCCAAAATCCCAAATAAATCTATCATTAATTACTTCCAAAAACCACCAAAATCCATGTACAACGCCATATATCGAATTAAAAAAAGAAACTTTAAAAATATGCCAAGACCGGGCTAAAAGAGGAAGAAATATAGAGGTTTTAGATAGGGCTAAAAGAGATATGGATAGAGATAACTATGAGCCTTAAGACAACTAAAGCTAGATTATTAAAAGAGAATAATGTAAACATCTGTTCTAGAACCTTATAAAGGGTTTTAAAAGTTGAAGGTTAGACAGCAGATAAATTTACAAAAAAACCAATACTTAATAGAAAAAAAGCCTAAAAGAGACTAGGAGAGGCTAAGAAAAGTCTAGCTTAGCTTACTAATTAGGATTATAGTAGAACTATATATTCTAATAAGTGTAGAATACAACGAGGACATAGATCTCGTTCAGAATACTATAGACAACGTAGAAACCAGCGTTTTAGTCGAAACTTAGTTTCCACTAGAAATACAAGTAAGTTATTCATATTTTTTATAGTTAATACTAAAATGTATTAAAATTTTAAATATTCCGATACTTTTATATATTTAAATACTAATATTAACTTTGTTATAGGCCAGGATATAACTACCCACGTTTAGGCAGCAATTTGGATACGTAGAAGATCAGATATAGTGGTTATTAAAACCCCTATAACTAATACTCTATATAGAAGTTATAATTATATCCCAAAATGTTTAATCGCCTATATCAAACCAGCTATTAGAAGCGGTAAGTTTATTATAAACCTTTTTATACTTTTCTAATTATTTCTTTTAAGATATGAATAATACTAATATGTTATTATAACTATATAATATAATACACTAATATATTCAGGGTAGATATTTCGACAAGATAATGGTTCTATTTATACTGCTGAAAACGTTAAAAATTGGTTCAGACGAAACCATATTAAAGTTACAGCCTACCTAGCCTATTGACCAGAGTGAAATCTAATTGAAAATATCTGAAGTCTACTTAAAAATAGACTAAATAAGAGACCTGTTACCTCTTAACGTATAGGAAGTAGTATTAAAGGTATAAATACCTCTATTACTGCTATAAAGGAGGAGTGGTGGGCTATTCCGCAACAGGATATAGATAACTGTATTTTAAGTATACTAAGACGATAGAGAGCTGTTCTAGACGCTAAGGGGTGGTATACCAAGTACTAGCTTAAATATATCTCTCTTTCTCTTACTATTTTATCCAAAACTTACTTACTTAAATGTCTAATCAATTAGTGATTGAATATATTCAAGTCTTAAACATTATCTATAGATATAAACACCTAGTAAATCTATAATATAAAGTATGAAAAAATTCAATTATTGCAACGCAAAAAACTTAGTTTTATATAGATATTTTTCTTCTTCTAAGTTTGTCAATTTTTTCGGCGGTGGAATGGCTTACTAATAGTCACGTGAATACACTAGAGTAGACTAGTGCATCTTGGCTTTTTAACGCACTAACCTGTTCCGGTATAGCTCCACCCGCTATTGAGTAATATTCAATCACAAACTTCAACTTTTTTGATTACTTTTTTTTTGTCACCCCACTGTAATATCTGAAACTGGCACTCTTTATAGAAGACAAGAATATTAAGAGCTTTAGGAGGCGGCATCTCAATAAAATTACAATATAAATATCAGTCCTAAACTCTCTTTATAAGGTACTTAGAAGATTATTGTAGCTTTTTATTATAGACTAATTATATACTGGCTATAGGCTATCTGTATTATAATTATCTTATTACCTTAGTGCTTTAAGAGATTTCTTACTACTTAGTAATACGTTCTACTAAAGAAACAACTGTCAGTTATTCGCGACATAAGAATAAGATAGAACTTGACTTATAATATATGTAAACGCGTGATTAAACTTAGAACGTATATTAATAAGTAGCTTAAATAAGAAATTACTCTAAGAATAACTCTATATCTAGGTCGTTCTAGTGGTAGTGAGATTAATTCTTATAATCTTAGAAAACTATAATTAGGGGCAACAGAATGGCACTATCTTAAAATAGTAACTAAGATACTAAGCTATTTTAAGACTACTACTAACTCTCATAGTAAGAGTAAATTCTAGATTTTCTATATCTATCTTATATATAACTAACTATTTAACTTTATCAATTAAATAAATGAAACCGTAGGCGAATATAGTAAGAGTTAGAATAGTACTAAGTAGCTAAGAGTTCTTAGAGTAGCAGCTAAAAAAGGTAAGTAAAAGCTAAGTAAATACTACCCTAAAACGGATAAGCAGCGTAGCTTTATATTTAACTATATAATAATACTAGATCTAACTTAGAAACTAACTATATATAACATATATTTTATTACAATTTTTTATTATAGACACGTATTAATAAGACGCCAGAATAACACGTAGGAGCGTAAGGATAAGCATATCTACTACTAGCAATTTCTAGACTATCTAAACCGCTTTATTAGCTAAGAGGAATAATTCTTCTCTTAAATACTTAGTACTTAATAGTATTAAAGTAATAACTAGTCTTAGAGGCTATCTTCTATCTAAACTCTATTAGCTTGCTTCTTAAATTTAAGCTAGAATTCCTTTATATAAGATACTAATATAGACGAAGGCACTATTTATTAAGAAGAAGAGGCTTATCTTACTATACTCTATATAAGAATAAATGGTAACTTGAATCTTCTTTAGTAGTAGACAGTAGATTAAAGCACCTATCTATAGCTTACTTGGGTAGTAAAGGATATCTTAGTAGTACTAATTACTTAGGTAGGAGTTAAGCGGGTATTTAATACTACTAAAGATATTATTGGTAATCGGCGATATTATCTTACTACTTAAACTATCTAGCAGATTCTTCTACTTAAGCACCTAATTGCTTATAAGCAAGCTAAGCTAAGTAGTAATAATAATACTAATAATAATTAGCTACTAGCTAATAATAGCTGTAATCTTTTGAAGCTTATAGCTAAATGAGATAAGCTAGAGAGTATATATAAAAAAGAGAAAGACAAAGGGGTTAATATTTTAAATATTAATACGGCTGTTAATAGATTAGATAAGTAGCTAAGTTATTAAAAATAGAGGCATACTTATCCTCAACGCTAGTAAGTTAGTAGCTACTATTATTATCTTTATACTTATTATATTTATTTATTCTAGTTAACTCTAGACTAAATATATATAATACTACTATAATAAAGTACTATAATAAAGAATTATAACACAATAATGTAATTATCTTCTAATAACCTAATATAATAGTAGCGATATACTATATATAACCCTAACCTAATCTAACCTATCTACTTAGTAACCTAACCTAACCTAACCTATAGTCTATACAACCTCTACCTAACCTAACCTATCTTTTTAGTAATCTAACCTAACCTAACCTATCCGCTTAGTAACCTAACCTAACCCAACCTGTGGCCTATACAACCTATACCTAACCCCGACACTTAGTCTGTGCGACCTATACCTAACTCCAACCTAACCTCAGTGTAGGGACCTACCCATTTGCCAGCCTAATTAATACTAAATAGCAACTTTAGAAGAAACTTCTAGATTTTATCCCTATCTGTGGTCGTCATACTAAGAAATTAATAGCAAATAAAGTACTTTAACTTCTTTTAGACACTAATAGTATGTAAAGACTATAATTAATTACTTATAATAACACTAGTAATAATAGTAGTCTTATCTAATCCCTCTAAATAAAGCTACGCTAGAAAGGGGTTAAATAGAAGTAAAACGTGAACTTAACCACTTACTTAGTCTATATTATTAATCTTATTATGTAGGATTTTATCTACTATGTGAAGCTATCAAATCCTAATTATAATAATAATAAAGAGGAGGTATTATAGAGACCCTAAGTTGATCAGAATAACTCTTAGATGTCTATACTAAATTCTTTACGTAAGTTATTTAAGCTCTACTATAGTTAGTCATTATAGTCTAATATTATCATAGCTTTAAGCAATTTATATCATGATTAATCCATTACTATAGCGTTTTAAATAGTTTCTAGCCACTTAGCAATATCTACCACTAACAGATCGTCTATTAGTAATCTAAGATATTAAGACCTGATAGAACTCTACCTTTAATATATATAAGTGTGCTATAAAGCTATAGTTATATATTAATAATTAGCTAAAATAAGAAAATATAAGGCGAACTATATTTTATCTATAGAGTATTATAGATAGGGTAGAAGTAGATTTCTGTAATCTTAAATAACTCTAGCTTAGCTTAGCTAAGTAGCACTATTTAGAGATACTTACTAAGATACTACGTTATTTCAGAACAACAACTAGCTGCCTAAGTAAGAAAATACTATAGCTCTAATATATCTAACTTATACATAACTGACTATTTAATTTTCCAGATTAAATAACTACTACTCTTGGTAATAATACAGAGAATTAAGAAGATACTAATTAGCTAAGTAATATTTAAGCTGTATCTAATAAAGGCTAAGTAAAACTAAGTAATTGCTACTTTAAGACTAATTAAGAACAGGTGTACCTTTTTAATTACCGTACTATTCTTAATCCTATATCAAAGATAACTATATATACGATACTTTTATTATAGATAATTATCATAGTTCTATACTTATAATATAATTAGAATAAAACCTATAATTGTAATAATAAATATATATACTAAGAATACTTTCTTAACTATCTTAGTTACTATAATGGTTAAGAGCACTAATAATTATTAATAGGCTTCTATATCTAGAGGTTATAAGGCTCTGAATAGTTCTATAAACCCTCTATACTATAGTTACAGTATAGTAGCTTATCTAGCTCTAGCTAAACCTCCTAAGCTTAGGAAATATATAAGTAGAGAGGCCTGATATATTAAGAAGGTAAATTGTACCTTAACGCTCTATATATAAGAGAAGAAGAGGGGTTTTATAATCTAAATTAGTCGACAGTTAATTTATTAATCTACCCTTATCTTATAAGAGTTACTAAGTATATACTCACTAAACTAATCGCTTAGGTTAGTATAGAGTAAGTTTTTACTGTTATAAAAGATATTATTAGAGATTAGAGATACTATCTTAGCGCCTAGATAATTCGTTAGATACTAGTTATTAAGTATACTATTACTAATAAGCTAGAATAGCTAGTTAATACCGCTAACCTTGAGTTTTAACTAGAGGATAAGGTTTGCGATCTTTTTAAGCTCTCTATATCTATAGAGGAGATAGAGAGTAAGAGGGTAGATCTAATTAGTAAAAATAATAAAGTGCTAAGTAGTCTAGTAGAGCTAGAGCTAACGCTGCCTCTATATAAGCGTATTCGTCTATTACGCTACTATAATTAATAAATATCATAAATCTAACAATATATACTATTAATATAAGATAGCTATAAAGTAATTATAATATAGAAATATATAATTTGAAGCTATAAATATATACTCTATTGTTAGAGATTTACTAGAATCTAGCCTATATCTATAGTTAGTATAATTATAGCTACGCTAGTAAATAGGTACCCTCTACTATAGGGTAGAGTCTAGGTTAGGTTAGATCGCACAGACCTTAGGTAGAGATAGTGGTAGTAGTCACTAGCGCTAGGTAGAGATAGGGGTTAGGTCGCACGGACCTCAGGTAGAGGTAATAGTAGAGGTTACTAGCGCTAAGTAGGGGTAGAGGTAGAGTCTTATATAGGTGCGATCTAACCTAACCTCTATCTAAGGTCCGTGCAACCTAACCCCTACCTCTACCTAGCGCTAGTAACTACTACCACTACCTCTACCTAAGGTCCGTGCGACCTAACCTAACCCAGACCCTACCCTATAGTAGGGGGTACCTATTTGCCAGCGTAGTATTATAGGGCTTTTTACCTTATTATAGGGTCTTAAAAGAACCTGTCTAGCTAAGCCTATAGTGCCATTAATAATAGTTCTTTTTACTTATCTATTACTGCCGTAATATAGTCTTAGAGAGCGGTAAAGGCCTATCCTTTTATATAAGTAATAATATAGTGTACTTAGTATTACTTCATAGAGTAAGTAATGTAGTTATTAAAGAGCTTTACGCGTATTTAGGTTTTCTATTAAAAGTATTCTTTATATATTCTCTTATAAAAAACTTCTACGTCTAGAAGTCATGCTTTTACTAGGCCTTATATAGTAGGTCTAGTATTAGATACGGAGTTATAGGTAGACAGCTAACTATTACTACTAGATATTATTATACTACTAGCTAGTAGCTAACTCTAGATTATATAAAGGAGGTTTTTTATTTATTTAAGTACTTAAAATATACTTTAAGCTTATTAAAGTTTTATTATAGCGTGGGTTATATCTTAATAAAGCTGCTTATTATTTGTAAGAAGATCTTCGTATAAAGGTTATATTCAATGATGTTATTTATCTAGCTCTTTATCCTATAGGAACTGCTTAGAGTCCATTATAGTATCGTATCTTACTCTTAGGTACGCATATTATACTCATAAAGAGTTATTCATAATTCCTTATCTTATATAAGAAAAAATAAGAGATAATCTTTCTTCTTATATTAAAGGGTACAGATGCGTTTAAATAAGTATATATTAATCTATATCATAGAAGAAGAAACATAAAAGGAGTAAAGTTATTATATAATACTTCTTTCTTTATATCTATACTCTTTTAAGTTTTATAAAGATAGAGTTCTAGCAAAGTGATATAGTATAGAGGTATAATACGATTATGTGCGTTTATCTTATCTTAACGTACCTTATTACACACGTGATATAATCACGTGCGTTCACTGTGTTTAGGCGTAGCCCCTTATATTAATAGCTTTATAAAAGCTATTTTTGAAGAGTAGGCAAATAAGCCATAAAAGGCTATAGATAATTATATATTATCTATACCTAAAAGTTATGAGGTAGTTATAGAAGCTAAAGGCTAGTTTATAAAGTATTAGTTAGCTATAATAAACTTTTATTATAAGATAAGCGTTTTTTCTTTTATTTTTATTATAAATATTTCTTTCTCTAGCAGAATCCTATCAGAACCTGGTAGAATATTTGTTAAATATAGAGATATTATATTAGATATTTGAAAAAAAATTGATACTCTAAGTAAAAGGTATTTTAGGGTTGAAGACCGGCTTTTTTTGATACTAGTATTTAATCAAATTTCGAGCTTTAATCGTGCTAACTAAGCAGGAATTTAGTAGCCTAAAATAATCTTCTAGATCCCAGCTTTGTACATTGTACACCCGTTTAGGTATAGCTAGTAAGACTTGTGAGCTATAAATATTTGAAAAATCACGTTTTTTAGAGTACGTTTTTTCCATGTCACCCCTCTGTAGTTGCGGCTAAAAACTTGAGTCTGCTCAAATTTTCAGTCTCACTGGACTCATTTTTGTTGCCATAGACGGAATAAGAAAGTACCATAAGACCTCCCGCGCCAAGGCCTTGAACGGTGCGTCCTGTAAGCAATAGTGGCAACCCATTCGCGCTCTCACAAAGGAGCGACCCAACGCCCAACATCACGATGGATGCCAGAATAAGGCTCTTTAGCCGGAAAATGTAGGTGAGCTATACAACGATAGGCTGCGCCAAGCACATGGAAAGCAAGTACGAGGCTCCTACCCAGAAGCTCTCAGTGGCATCGCCTCCGAGGTCTGCCGTGATGGTCTACCTGCTTAGCCTTGGATTTGTTTCTGGCGATTCATAGAACGACTTACAGAAACGGCAAGAACGATACTAGTAGCATCAATAGCAACCAAGAATATGAAACTAAGCAGCGATGCCTGCAGCATTGCCGATGGCGCCGCCATACTTGCAAATGTGGCTTTCTGATCGTATGCACGATGCGAAGCAGAAGTTTTCACTACAAACAAGGGCCTTTTTGGCCTTCTGAGGAGCGGTACGACTTATGGTACGCGCCAGGTGTAGTGTTCTACGAAGAGACAATAGTCTCGAATGTTCTCGGCAGCTAGTAGCCAGCCTCTGGTCACGTTCTTCAGGAAAGACGATTAGAACAATTACCTTCTGCTTGTACTGCTGACTTGTAATCATACACTAGAGGATGGCATATTTCAATGCAGAGATTAATACTTGACCCACATCAACATTTAGAAGCTGCTGACGCGCCACATATGGACAGTTTGTACCGGTTCTCACAACGAAATATGTTGGTATATTGCTCCTAAATAATCATAAGTATGTAGGGACATGCCTTGGAAGAATAGCGGTACCGCCGTGTGTGTTACTTAGTACATCTTATTTTCTTCTACTGTCTGGCGGCCACATCTGACTGTTAAAGTTTCATTTGCCTATATTTCCTTAGTTCTTACTGGCTCATAATATCTCAAGTGCACTACAGTGGCTTTTTCATGCCCCGCAAGCGATCTGCGAGCTCTACATCCACCAAGAGATTAACTACTGCACTATAAACGTTTCTCTGATGATGCCAGGAGCTAGACTGCTGCGTTAACAGTATGGCCGGCATTAGTATCTCACAAGCCAGACTGCATTGAGCGCAGCGACGAAAGAAATCCTCGCTTCAAAAATTGACTAAAACAGCTACTGTCTGGTTAGCTATTGCTTCGCTAAGGCTCGCTCTTTTAGTAAGAAGACGCCGATGTTCTAGTTCGTATAGTTTATAGTAACTTTGGTTAATGATCAACATATAGTACATCTGCCTTTGCAAATCACAGATCGAAGTAGTGAATACAGTCGTTGGCGATTGCGGCTTCACTCTTCTACACGGCTGCGCAGCGGTTTCGAACAGCCCCATCTTCTATACATAGCTTAGCGCGAGCAGTCAGCTGAATGTAACTAGCTAATCTTTAGTCTTATAATAACGAAACCTTTAGAATGCTGCCTGTAAGGGTGAAGCCGCAATCGCTAATTACTGTAGGTAAGTTGAGGCATTTGAGTATGCACCACCACTGCTGGAACCAAAGTTCCCCAGAAGCTGTGTTGTTCGGCGGTCCGTGCGTAGCGTTTGGCTTATGAGATAAGCAGTACTGTACTATGTAAGTTAGGTAATAGTATTCACTGATATGATGACGCTTACATCGTCTCTAAGTATCTTAAAACTAGCGTCTCCGACCGTAAAGCACTGCGTTGTGTAACTAGTAGGAAAGGCATCAAGAATATAAGTGTCTCGCCATGGATGACGCTTCCGCTAGAATTACGATAGCAGATCTAAGTAGTTATACATATGCGCTTACGACGCTATCGAGTCTTACCTACTGTATAGGAACAGAGGGAGTAGGCCGCATCTGAGCACGTGAAAAATAGGCTGCTCATAGAAACACGTTGCGTACTCATCGGCTTGCATTGGCCTAATACCTATACCACAATCTTTTGGCCATCTCTAGCAGGGCAGCCATCGCGCCTGAGAAGCTAGGATTTAATTAGATCCGATAGTTGGTTACGTTAGCAGGCAAAGTTAAAGAGAACCACACGGACTCGAGTTTCTTTACAATAATGTTCTCTTTAAGGATAGCTGTATTATAAGTGCTAGTTAGTTAGCGGCGTCGTATTTTTGTGAATAGAGCGATGAAACAACACTAATTTATGCACACTACCTAACGTCCGACCCTCCGTGCCGGGACGCACGGTGTAACGGGACACCTTTTCTTCCGGATGCTCAGGTTGCGTGTAACGTACTCAAAAATAGACAAACATAATGCGTATCTATTTTAAGGCTCTTGCTCTTCTAGTGTATCACCCTCTGACGCCGATAAGCGTGTTGTTAACTACGCTGTCGCTCGTTCTGTCAGTGCCGTCTATCAACTCTTCTCTGGGACCCCCTTATTTATCTATAATGGTATAAACTCCTACAGAGCTTGGCGGACTAGAAAGAAAGCTAAGACAGTAAAGATTAAAACTGCACACTTAAAGAGTCGACTTAACGTAAGGAGTATACATTCCGGCAGTTTCTCCGCGCTGGCGACAACATCGTCAAAACGCGACGAGCCGGCTGCGCGACTTTAGCGGCGGTTGGCAGTGATAGCGTGCTGAGATATCTGTAAGGGGTTGCGCGCTGAGAGCTGCGGCTCTCACGCATCGCCTGACCTTAGACAGCTCTTATTCCCGGGCTGGTAAGCAGCCGCCCCGTCACACAGAGCCAGGCGAGACGCTATAACGATAACCTTTATGAATTAGTTAGCTATATTTACTAGCATCTTACCTATATGTGCACTCTTCTAACGTGAGTTTGCAAGGCAAACACTGCCTTAGTGTAAATGGTGAGGGGAGGCAGTGCAGGACGCTGGGCGCTTGATGCAGCTAGCAGCACCTTCAGCCCGGTTATATGCACTGCCTCACTAGGCTGCCTTCTCTGCTTTATCGCAAATATGTCATTCTACTCCCGCTAACATTCTGCTCTCACTTATCTACCACAAAATTCGTTTATACTTATAATCCTTTAGACTGAAGTCTGAGCTGCAAGCGCTATACGGCTTCTCTATTTCAACACGCTAGGCAAACTAATCTTAACAGACTTTCGCGGTAAGCGGATCCCGCCCTACGCTATTCTATCGCACTGATAGGGCGACTCTGAGATTCTTATTAAAGATATATTTAATAGAAACTATAAAAAGAAAGAGGATAGCTACCAGAAGCTACAGTTCTGTGCTGAATAAGCTGCTTAGAATAGGCTGCAGTACTTCTGGATCGACACATGCTACATCGACAGATAAGATAACAGTGAGCGCTCTAAGGCGATCAACTCGATATTCTAGTAGTACAAGAATGCAGTACGATGCTACGTTTTCTTGTCAGATGTGTCAGCGTCGACCTCGACCTCGACTTCGACAGGGTCTGTCTTATGCAGGGACTGGAATATATCGCTTTGACGGAGCAAGTGGTTCACTCGCGGATAGATGCTGCAGGAGCTGATAGCGCCAGTATCTGTAGAGTTCTTCTCGTGCGAAGGGCAGCGCATAGGCGATAAAATCTCTCTTAACTAACTACTATATAGCATTACTAGCATTCCGCTTACAGCGCTGCGTAACTGTCCTCTTAACTAGTTCACTATAGATAAGCGCATACGATGGGTCAGCGGTCGCGAAACAACTGAAACAGAAGATAGTATACTGCCTGCTTAGACTTCTTAGCATCTCTATACCTACAATCTATAGCGAAGGAAGGGAGAGTGCGTTAGAAAGACTATAGGCTGAAGTAGAAGGAGCCGGCCGCGCACTATCGATTATTCTATTCGCGCGCAATAAGTCTTTTATAGATTACGAACTACAGCTTACTAAACTAGAAGCGAAGCTCTTTAGCAACACACAGACTACCTTAATACTTATAATAGTTAGGCCTAGCAGAATAGGTAAATCGCAGCTCGCGCTTAAGGTCGCACACAGAATACTAAAGAAATATAAGCACTGCTCGGTCTTCTAGATCAATGCGAGTGACAAAGATAGTCTTAACTAGTCCTATACTAGTGTTGCACAGAAGCTTAGCGTTCCTAGCTGTGACAGTAACTAGGCAGATATAGAGTAGATCGTAAAACGCTGTATAGCAAAGCTGAGTACGCAGCAGTGTTTACTAATCTTCGACAATGTCGAGAGCATAACTATTCAGTATAGTGGCTTATTAACGGCAGAAGCTACAGACTTAGCCAACTTTCTGCCGCAATCTAAGCTGTATTCTGTTATTTTTATAACAATAGAAAGCGACATAGCTAAGACGCTTACTCTATAGGATATGGTAGCGCTGCGTGAGCCGACGTTAGATACAGCGCTAAGGATATTTTAATCTCGTTTAACAACTCCGCTCTCTAATACTAAGCAGACTGCAGCTATACGCTTACTAAGAGAGCTATTATACCTGCCTCTAGCAGTGTCGCAAGCGGCAGCGTGTATAAACGCAAGCAATATAACAGTGCAGCAGTACTAAGCACGACTATATAACTACGACCAAGCAGCTCTTAAGCACAGCAATAACTTGCGTAAAAGCGAGTAGAGAGAGTCTAGTCTAAGAAAGGCTGTAGCTGCTATACTATCTCTTTCTATAGGTCAAGTCCGGCAGAGTAATATTATTGCTGTAGAGCAGCTTTACTTTGCTGCGTGTGTAGACTAAAAGGATATTCCGCTCGATCTGCTTAAGGCAGCTTCGCCGCAGGCCCGTGTAGATGCAATTATAATACTTAATAGATATGCGCTTATTAGAAGGCGACCTGCTAAGTCAGCATTTAACGTGTATCGATTGGTGCACTAAGCCTTACGAGAGCAACTGCAGATATAGAGACGGCTTTACGAATACACTTAACGCACAGTTATATAGCTACTCTAGGTGTTTCTAAATAGCGATCATAGTAATAGAAGCAAATAGAGGCGACTACTGCCGCACGCTTAATATGCACTGTCGCATAGTAAGAAGAATGATGACGAGGAGAGAACAAATCTTACAGAAGATTGCGCTAGGGCTCTGCAGAGGGATGCACAATATAAGAGAGCTGAAGAGCTCTATATGCAAGTAATAGAGTTGAGGAAGAGAGTACTAGGTAGCAAGCACCCCGACACGCTCGTTAGTGTCAGCCAGCTTAGGTCGGTGCTGTTGAGGCAGGGCAAGTATGAGGAGGCAGAAGTGATGTATCGACGAGCGCTAGAAGGATCCGAGAAGGTGCTTGGGCCTAAGCACCCTAACACGCTTACTAGCGTGTACTGCCTTGCTCACCTACTTACGACGCTCTGTGACTATAAGGAATCCCTTAATCTATATAGCAGAGCATTTAACGGGTATAGCGTTGTTCTTAGAGAGCACCACCCTATTACCCGAGTGTTACAAGTAACAGCAGAAAGGATCCTCTCCCCAGGTCTGACAACAGATGGTTGGGAAACCACTAGGGTTCCTAACGAGTGGAATGATTATCGCGGGGCGAAGATTACGTAACTTAGTATTCTACTAAGACAGGACCTCTAGAAGGCTACTATAAGAAGAGAGGCTAACGTCCTCCTAAATCTCCCGCTAAGATAGGAGGCTAGGGAGGACAGGACTAGAAGTAATAAGGATATAAGGATAGATAGATTTCATTATTACTCTTATTATCGTTAATTTAAATTATACTTTCTTACTAGTATTATTACTTTAGAAGATTAATACTTGTTAGTCTATTTAATATAGATTAGGAATTATTAAACCTATTATTATCTATCTTATAAATACGCTACTCTACTATATCACTGTTACAAGTAACAAGAAGGATTCTCTCCTTGACAAATGACGAGATGGCTGAAGGCCTACGGACGTCCACGTCAGAAGGTAATGATCATCGCGGGG
>JALPSE010000431.1:0-22828 GCA_030558545.1 Bipolaris gigantea | reverse complement strand
CCCGCGATGATCATTACCTTCTGACGTGGACGTCCATAGGCCTTCAGCCATCTCGTCACTTGTCAAGGAGAGAATCCTTCTTGTTACTTGTAACATCTCTAAATATTAGTTTATAGCTATTAAAGAGTTCTCTAGTTAGAAGTAGCTTATATTAAGAGGCTATTATTTAGTAGATTAGTATTAGTATAACAGAGTCTATAGTTGATATATCTATTTGTAGTCTAGCTTTAGTCTAGTTTTTATATAGTTATCTATTATCTAGTTCTATTTATTCTAAGCTTATATTCTATATCTTAACTTATACTTAGAGGCGTATAAGCTTCTCTATTAAGGCGTTCTAATTAGCTATCCCTAAGTCTACTATATTTAGTAAAAGTTCCTTTTAAAGATTAGTCTTATTAAGGGAAGTCATATAATTATTATAGATTAGTCCTAATAGGATACTATAAGGAATTAAAAGTTATTATATTACTTAAGCTATATAGAATGTCCTAGATTATAGCGATCTTTTATAGAGTCTACCTAGCGTTCTACTATTCTTCTTAGTCTATAATAGGGTAGGTATAGCCTACCCCATTACACTCGTATAGATCTTGTTAGTAGCAGACACTGAGCCGTTACACGGAGCCCCTACAAGCTGGTAACGCGGTCTCAAGAGGAAGAGGGCCAGCACCGCGGCGTTAAACTAAATTCTAGAAGCATTCTGCTTCAGTCACAGGCCTTCATTTACTGCCTAAGTTATAGGCCGTCATTTACTGCCTTAGCTGCGAACAGCGGAGCAGGAGAGAGCCGTCACGTGAATAGGCCGGACTAGAACGTCAGAGGGTCCGACTGGCTAGCTAGCTGACAGCCCCCCTACTATTCAATATTAGTAGTAGTAGTAGTAGTAATAGTAGTAGTAGTAGACTGAAGTGTTCCACCGGCAGTCTCAAACATCACTAGAAAGAGGTATACCGTATGTGCGTAAATAGGTTTATAAGTACTGACTCACTATCAGTATCACAGGAAATGAACCCCATACGCACTTGGATCCGCCTCTTCTCCGACGCATTAGCCCCCATATAGCCTCCTACCGTGCGCGCACAGGGCAATCGGCGTCTCGCTATTTTCCGTAATTAACAGCGGGTACTCGTGTGTATGGAAACGGACGAAACCGATCGAGGCCAGGCAAAATCTGCTACAAGGATGCAGCATAGGCCACAAGGTGCAACAGCCGGTAGTTTTCCAAACTTGGGCAGTCGGGCTTAGAAGTGGCACACTAGCATGTAAAATTGCGTCAGGCCGCGATGATGACGCTAGCCCTGATTAGGAACTTAGTAATCGGGCGAACACCGGTATCCCTACGGCCACACGTGTCGATATATATGCTACATGGTATTTGGGGCGGAAAGCCGTCGACATGTCGTAATGCATGTTGCCCCGCCGAACACTCGAGTGGCCGAAGAGTGAAGTCTTCCGAGACGATTGATTTGAACCAAAAAGCAGCCTTGTGGTCCAGTGGGTTGGCTGGCACCGGGGCAGTGAGCTCGCCACTCAGACGATCACAGGCAAGCAGCTGATCATGGCAGATGCTTTTTTGCAGCAGGTAGGTATAGACGTGCTAACAACTATGTGTGTAGTATGTATGGGCCTTGTCAAACGCCGGTCGAGGCGGGCCAATGGCCGCCCTGTTCTGGCCGATGGCCATCTTGGTCTGTACTTTCGTCCGCGCCGGCTCTCGGACATGCGGACAGTGACCGGTCGTCTGCTTGACCAGCGGCCTGTTCACTAATGCGGCCAGCAAGCCCCAAGCATAGGGAGGACTTCGCCTTCGGGAAACGCAGGGCTCCCTAGCCGGCGGTGGTAGATGACAGCTACTCAGGGGCGGAACGAATCGGCTCGGCTCTTGTCTGTGACGGCACTATCTGGCCCTAACGATCGCCTCGTCAGCAGGACGCTGCACAGCACAAAACCCGCCCAAACCCCGCCCAAACCCCTAGCCATAGGAAAACAAAGGCATTACATCCCACGCCCTCCGTGTGCTACTGTCAGTGTCACACATTGCTTGGGCAACACCAGGTTGCAGACTACGCCCCGTCAGCCGCTGCCCATGCTCCAGGGCCGCTGCAGCGTTGCCTGTACATAAATACTACTGCCCTCTCGCTTGCCCGCCATCGGTTGCCGAGTGAACGATAACAGTGTCAGCGCTGCCCCTCCGCTCTCGTTTCTTTCGTGCCTCCTGCTAAAGCCTCTCCCAGCACCATGGCCCAACTCGATACCCTCGACATTGCGGTTCTGGCCGTCCTGCTGGCCGGCACCCTCGCCTACTTCACAAAGGGCACCTATTGGGCCGTCTCCACCAACCCATACGACACCTCTCTGACCTCGGCCAATGGCGCAGCCAAAGCAGGCAAGTCTCGCAACTTCCTTGAGAAGATGGAGGAAACGGACAAGAATTGCATCGTCTTCTACGGCAGCCAAACGGGCACCGCCGAAGACTATGCCTCGCGTATCGCCAAAGAGGGCCAATCACGATTCGGTCTCAAGACGATAGCGGCCGATCTTGAGGAATACGACTATACAAATCTCGATACCTTCCCCGAAGACAAGCTCGCCGTCTTCGTTCTGGCTACTTACGGCGAGGGCGAGCCCACAGACAACGCCGTCGAGTTTTATGAGTTTATCAGTTCCGAGGACATCACCTTCTCCGAGGGCGGCGGCATCAACGACAAGCCCCTCAGCAAACTCAAGTACGTCGCATTCGGTCTCGGCAACAACACATACGAACACTACAATGTCATTGTCCGCAGAGTCGACGAGTTCTTGACAAGGCTTGGTGCTACCCGGCTGGGCTCTGTTGGCGAGGGTGACGATGGTGCTGGCACAATGGAAGAAGATTTCCTCGCATGGAAGGAGCCCATGTGGGCTGCCGTTGCCGAAAACTTGGGCTTGGAGGAGCGCGAAGCCTTGTACGAGCCCGTCTTTGAGGTCACCGAGAAACTAGAACTCTCTCCTGAAGACGATACCGTCTTCCTCGGCGAGCCCAACAAGAACCACCTCGAGGGAAACCAAAAGGGCCCCTTCAATGCCAACAACCCCTACATCGCCCCTATTGTCGAATCCCACGAGCTCTTCTCTGACCCTAACCGAAACTGTCTGCACATGGAAATCAGTATCGCCGGCTCCAATATGTCCTACACGACTGGTGACCACATCGCCATCTGGCCTACCAACGCTGGCAAAGAAGTCGATCGCCTGTTCAAGGTTCTCGGCAAGGAAGACAAGCGTCATACCGTCATTGCTGTCAAAGGTCTCGATCCCACTGCAAAGGTCTCCTTCCCTTCGCCGACCACCTACGATGCCGCAATCCGCTACCACATTGAAATCAATGCTGCTGTCTCTCGTCAACTCGTCTCGGCCATTGCTCAGTTTGCTCCCAACGACAGTATCAAGGCTGAAATTACCAAGCTTGGTAGCGACAAGGATTACTTCAAAGAGCAGGTCACCGATCGCAACCTCAACCTAGGGCAACTCCTTGAGATTACCGGAAAGGGCGCCACTTGGGACAAGATCCCCTTTTCCTTCCTCTTCGAGACCATGGTCAAGATTCAGCCCCGCTACTACTCAATCTCCTCATCCTCGTTGGTTCAAAAGGACAAGATTTCCATCACTGCCGTCGTCGAGTCCATCGAGAAGCCAGGCGCACCATACGCTCTCAAAGGTGTCACTACCAACTACCTGCTTGCCCTTAAACAAAAGCAGCACGGAGATCCCAACCCAGATCCTCATGGTCTCAACTATGCTATTACCGGTCCCCGCAACAAGTACGATGGTATTCACGTCCCCGTGCATGTCCGCCACTCCAACTTCAAGCTTCCTTCGGATCCCTCAAAGCCCATCATCATGGTAGGCCCTGGCACCGGTGTCGCGCCTTTCCGTGGCTTTATCCAAGAGCGAGCCGCGCAAGCCAAGGCTGGCCAGAACGTTGGCAAGACTGTTTTGTTCTTCGGATGCCGGAAACAAGCAGAAGATTTCATGTATGCTGATGAGTGGAAGGTGAGTTCACGTTACTCTTTCTTCATTTTTTTTGCTGTCACTAACTTGGCATGCAGCAATACCAACAAGACCTCGGCGACAAATTCGAGATGCACACTGCCTTCTCTCGAGATGGCCCCCAAAAGGTCTACGTGCAGCACAAGATCGAAGAGAATGGCGAAGCCATCAACCAGCTGCTCGAGCAAAAGGCCTACTTCTATGTCTGCGGTGATGCCGCACACATGGCCCGTGAAGTCAACACCCTACTCGGCAAGATCATCTCCAAGTACCGAAACGTGTCCGAGACCAAGGGCGAGGAGATTGTCAAGGCCATGAGGGCATCGAATCAATACCAGGAAGATGTCTGGTCATGAGAGGCGAGACTAGAAATAAAAGGGCGTCTGGGGACACGGCTTTCTAGAAAATGCATTTTCACGGTTAGATCTGGAGCGGACGACGGCGTTTGATCTAACATCAACATTTGGTGTTGCGTCCTGTGGGGTTTGGATTTTTCGCGTAATAAGTTCATTTACTGCTGTTGGAACGCGCACTGTGGCATAACCTGTGATGCGAAGACGTTGCTTGATAGACAACGACGCCTGTACTCTGCATCTTGTCTCGTTCTGGCTAGGGTTAATGTAAGTGCTATATGAGAATAAAAATAGTGAACACTGCACAGTTTGATGTAGTGGCGTCCTGCTGTGAAATGGACAAGTTCCGCTAGGCGTGACTGCTGGTACTGATTGGTCCTGGTCATGCAGTGACTTGTGTTGGGGTTGGCTTCTCCTTAACCTCATCTCTTCCACCAACTTCCCTTGCTATGCATACATATAGGCCAAGCCGGGACTAGCTGTTCCCTTTGGCCCTTCGCGGTTTTCAGTAACGACTGCGCCGCGATAATCATCTATGCACCGCTCTGGACACACAGCCTAGAGACAGCCCCCAACACTCTACTTTGCGTGCCAGGATCGTCGCGTGGCAGGCCCCGATTGCTCAAAGTTGCAGGCATATGTGGTCGTATAAGCCACAACCTCTCAAGTCTGCGACAGGACATTACATAACAGTCGCGGTTAAGTGTCGTTTTCTGTATCTACCTGGCCGCGCATTACATCCACAGTGACTTGCTTGACGGTAGGTCGGCGTGAGCCAGTCACTCGCCGCCACCGCCTGAGCATCTGCGGGGCAACTACTCAACACCATGCTAAACGCAGTGAGCCAAGGCTCCCTGAAATCTCTTTTACACGCCGGGGCTTGATCGCCTCTGCGTGTTGCACGGCGCTGCAGACGCGACTGGGAAGGGCTTGATCAGCCTCATTGTCGTTTTTGTACGATTGCGGTAGCGAGGAGATGCGGAAGTCAGGTCTGACGTTGGACCGAATTACCTTGTTGAAGTCGTGGCGGACAAAGGCTGAAGCAGCTCTCTACAACCTGGAACAAGGCATTACATGAACGCGTGCGTGCCATGAACATGTGATATCGAGCGGCCGCACGACAGGTAAAATTCTCTTCAACAGTCCTTACAGGCAGACGAGGCGTGGACGACTGACGAATGACGGTACCTTGAAGCGCCACTCTTACAGGGTTCCCTGCACTCCCTGATTTCATGGATGCTTACCGGGCAACAGTCAATCAACTCTTACTCTGCCATATCGGCATGTGGCTACTACGCGAGCATGGATGTTTTAACAGCCGGGCAGCGATTCAGATAGTTGCGCAGCACCCTATGCGACACGGTAATCGGTTCGGGAGCGCCCATGCACCACGTGAGGAAGCAGACAAGTCTCCATTTGTCAAGCTCGTATGACTTGAGTAGAAAAGATGGCTTCAGGTATCCACTTGCCGAGGACTTGAGAGGGGCATGTATACAGCCCTAGTCAGTATCATCTCTTACTCTGACTGCACCCCAAGTCTTTCGTGTACTGATCAAACTTCAATAGCCTCTCTCGTCACCACTCCGGAGCAGGCGTTTCATTCATAGCGTGGCCTTGATGGTCTTGTTTCTCGAGAAAATGACGTTGGGTGCACTGCTCGAAGGGGCTGGGATAGACCCAAGCCTGTGGATCCGCCCTTGCATTTGCATTGCCGCCGCCGATAGTAGAAAACCGTCGGGTACCGAGTAAATTTGCATGAAAGGAGCCGGTGACTCTCGATAGGTTGTCCCATAGGCTCTCATCACGCGAGGGCGCTTCCTCAATGGTATCGTGTGGGTCTCCACGCATCCGCTTTGAGCTCTTGATCCACATCTTCACAGACGGCATTAGCTGCACAGCGCCGGCTCGTCGCGCGGGTCACAGGCGTGCTGCACATGCACCGACTGGGATGCTGTCACAGGTGGAAGACAAGCTGGCAAGATGATATGAAAGGAGGAGCGCCCTGTTTGTGTAGCATAACCAACACGATGCTTGCTGATGAGTTCTCAAGAAGGAACTTTACACGTCCAAGAACATGGGGAACAGGTCTTTGCGCAATTCCGGGGGCTGGATGGAGTGTGCAAGTCACAAAACGACAGGTTAAATCCGCGCCAGGGAGGGAGATACGACGGATCTTGCGTGACGGAAAGGAGACATGGTAGTAGCGTTTAGATACCCACTGGCCAGCAACGAAGCCTTGCGGTTGTGATTCTGTTGCAGCGCTTCTCAGCCCTGCTGCAAGGCCAGTGTGGCTGCATTTGCCGTTATATTCTGGGGGAAACTTGGCTGCTGCGGGGGGAGACGCCATGTCGTCTGTCTGCTACACACGGGGAGGTGACGGCTGCGTCCGTGGGATGCACGCACGATACACAACGGCTGAAAGCACCTACTTTTACGGCTGTCGTACTGCTCTCACAAGGCCAAATGCATCGTCATGCACAGCTCCACGACGTAACGCCCCCATGTGATATATTAGACCAACATTCCGCCGCCGTGAAGAAGATGGAACAGCAGACTGCACAGTTCATGGCTGCCATATTTTGACATCGATACTTGCAATAGCTCTTTCGACAGTATTACCTAAGGCATCTGCCGGTGCAACATCCGAACGGAATCGGCCACCACCAAACTACAGGTGCCCTCGTCGTTGTCTTGTGCGTGGATATCTTGTGGATACGACTGACTTCAGAATCTACATTGCTGGGAAGGTGAGTCTCCTTGCTCTCTGCCTCCGTATCGCTGGGCGGCTTCCTTGTCGAGGGCGAGGCTTCCGCCTGCCTCTGCACCGCCATGTTCACCAGGACAACAGCGCCGTGGCTCTTTCCCTTCTGCAACGCCTGGGCGCCGCCCTCTTGTACCACATCTGGCTTCGCCCTCTCGTTTATCTTCTTCTCTCCTCCACTCTTCTTCGTCCCTTTCTCACCAGTACGCATCAGTGGCCACATTCTTTGTAGCTTTTCGCCGGTCAGTCATCCATCTCAACACACCTCGACGCCTTGCTATCATCTATCGTGCCCATGCTGACTGTCCAACAGCTTTGGAGTCACTACCGGTCCCCCGCACATTGCAAAAGCTTGACATTTACGACCTGGTAAGGCCCTTTCACCACGCCAGCTGCCTTCTCACTTTCACTGTCTCGAGTCCACTGGCTCTCCTTTCATTTTCATTCGTCACCCTACGATTCCGCTACGTCACACGCCATTCACTAAGATCAAGGCTAAACCTGTACTCAGAGCAACCTTCTTCTCTGCATCTCAGTTTTCCTCTTCGCACCCGGTGTTGAGGCTCTACCTCGTCTTCCCCCGAGGTCCACATCCTCAGTCTGCCCACAACTACTCGCGGCTCAAGTGCGCGACGGCACTCTCTCCACCAACTGTCTTCTCGCTCTAAGCTCTATTCCCTTGCAAAGTCACTGCGATGGCTACCAACGGTCGTCAACAGAGCTACGTGGCTCCTACTGCCGGATACAAGGGTCAGCATATGCTCAACAATCAAGGTCATGGGTCCGCCCAATACCTCCCCCGAGGTCTGCCTATGTCCCCCCATGGTGGTGATGGAATGCAAGGTCTGACGAACAACATGACAGCCCTCGGTATGCACGCCTCGTATGGGCCCTCCGCTACTTCTAAGCCTGCCAATTCTGCACTACCAGGCGGGTCTTCTGACTACGGCAATATCCCCATCTCCAACGGGCAAGGACTCTGGGTCCCGAACCAGCATGTCATTGGATCCATGTATCCAATGATACCTGGCGCTCAGCATCAGGCCGGTATGACGCCTTCTCCTGGCATGTATAGCCATGCTGGCACGTACGTTCAACAGGCGGCCTATCAGTATGGCCAAGGCGTCATCGACAACAGCCCTGTCCCACCTGCTTGGGCGACTCGTATGTCATCAGCCGAGATTCCATCGCTCATGACGCCCCGCCGTGACTCCATCTCTTCTAATGAGAACGACAATCCCGGTACGCCTCACGGTAGCGGTGGCATGTACCGTTACGGCAACAACACTGCTATCATGGATCGTTCCCCAAACGCACTTTACTTGAGCAGTGCTACCCCTTCCCCATCACAGTTGGCCCATCCCTACCAGGTCATGGCTCCGATACAGAAGCAGCAAACCATACCTACATTGCCTCCGCATCTGTTGTCGCTCGTGCACCAAGAGCCACCTATTCCTCGGGCTATTCCCGCTCCTAGCTCCCCACACAAGCCACTCGACCGTAGCCTGGAGAACAAGACTGGTGAGACCAACGTCTACATCCGTGGGCTGCTTCCTGAGACTACGGATGAGATGCTCCATATGTGGGGCAAGCGATTTGGTGACATTCAGAGCTCCAAGTCCATCATTGACCTCAAGACCAATCTTTGCAAAGGGCAGGTGACTTATTGCTCGGCATACCCCTGTACTTACTGACTCTTTGATGCAGGTTCGGCTTCATCAAATATCATAACTTTGAGGATGCTGAGGACTGCATTCGCGGCTTTCACTATCTTGGATACGAAGTCAGCTTCGCTCGTGTATGTTTCGACAGCCCAAGCACTTATCCTGACTTGCTGATTTCTTATAGGAATCCTTCTACTCCAAGCTCAAGAAGTTCGCCGACGAGAGCAACACCAATCTTTATGTGTCCAACATCCCCAAGAACATGAATGAGCATGTAAGGGACTACCAACCTCTTCTTGTCCTCTCTCGCTAAGAAAAAACCAGGAACTTGCTTCAATATTCGCGCCCCACAAGGTGTGTTCGAGCAGAATACTCCGTGACTCTTCTGGCACTGGCCGTGGTGTCGGCTTCGCTCGGTAAGACATGGCACCTTCTGTCAGCAATCGGACATCGCTAACCACTACTAGTTTTGAATCTCGCGAGATATGCGATCTTGTCATCAAGGAATTCAACAATACTCCAGTGTCAAAGCCTGGTGGCGAGGAACATCTCATTCAGATCCGCTTCTCAGATACACATGAGCAGAAGATGCTGAAGCAACAAACTGCTGCAGGCCGCGTATTTCGTGCTGCAGAGTATGAAGTCGGTGTTGCTCAGGCCAGGGCTCTGGGAACGCCGGATCGTTACCTTTCCGCGTCCCCGATTTCGCCCGGCCACGCCAACGAATTTGAGATGTTCATGCGCGGCCAGCGGCAGCCATGGTCACCCCCAGTACCATCTACACTGGGTCCTGCCAGGTCTTCTGTGTACTACGTGCCCCATTGTGGACCCATCAAGAGCGATGATGATACTTCAGAGAATGGCGTTGAAGTCAAGACAAACCCCGTGACTCCAGTCAAGGCCGATGATAAGTCGGCTTCGCCAAGCCGGTTCTCCAACCGCAACGACTGAATGCACATCTTTCCAAGTCACCTTCCACGTACCTATTCTTCACAACTGCTGTATCAGCATCAAACTGTGGTATCCCCTTGGAGGCTTCTTTGGCAATGGTCGCATACTATGAGCGCAAGCTGCCTGGAACCCGTCATCTCAACGTGTCACACCGCAGCACTGCGTCTGAAGCTTTGGGCTTTCGACATTCATTCCTGCAACCCTAACCGGTTTCTATCTTCACACGGTGGGGCCCTTAATACATTTGTTCTTGGCCTCGGCACCTGGAACATATCCTTCTCATCGAAATCAGGCTCGCGTTCCCCTCTCATGACTATGCTTGGACAGCTTCTCTTTCCACATTTTAGAAGTATTTGTTAGTATCTGGGCAAGCCAGTGAACCAAAAGGATGTTAGGATGTTATTCGGGATATCTCCTTTGTTTCGTCATCGATGGCGAGGGCAGGATTCGTCAGGGTGGTTACTATGGTCGAATTTGTCGTAGCTTCGATAGTCCTTAGTATGATACATTTTCTTGGTGCTGTACGATTTGGCCGCGGCCACCGTTGAAGGTGCATGTCTGACCTTGGTGCTTTCTGACTGCACACAGCCCAACGCTCGTTGCCCTTGTGGACATATGAGCCGTCATGGACAGGCCGTACCCTACTGCCAATACTTGGGCAAAGATTGGTTGCTTTCGAGGGGCTTTTGATGATAGTCTTGGCTGTTTGTCAGATGCATCGCCCATGGTATTGGATACTTTACACAGGCTGCAAATCACATATATGCCTTGTTGGGGTGGCAATCGGTAACTTGCTCCTTTAGTTCGCTTGTCCGACAGCTGACCTTGTGCCTATTTTGCAATTCACTTCCAAAAAGAAGATGACGCATGTACGATGCAAAGGGATGTGATGCAGTGCTGAAGGGCAACAGCCCCCCGCGTAAAATCTATTACGATGTGCAAAAGTGCTCATTGTGCACAAATGCTGCCTATGCTCTACAGACGATAAAAAGGGAAACGCAGAAAGCGGGCCAATGAGCATGTTACGTTTCGTCTCCGTTCCTTTCCTTTGATCTTATCTTTTTGGGCTTCGAACTAGTCGCTCAATCTTCCCACTCTGGGTTCTATCATTAATTACGTTAGCGTTTTTGCATCATTCAGAGACTTGACAGGGGTTAGTTTACCTTGCGCAGGATGACCACACCTTCTAGTACATTTGTTAGGCTGAGGTACTTTTCGTCTTCCAGTTCCGCTCGCTCGCCGTGTGCCAGCAGCACCGGTGTGCTCTGTGTTTGCCATCCGGTAATAGTCTTTGGACGACCAGCCTGACCCACAATATCTACTGCTTGACCAACGCGCACATTGACTGTGAGTGGCTTGAGTTCCTCATCGAGAGTAATGAGAAAGCGCGGTGACATAGCTGTAGCCAAGTAGTAGAGGAGGTAATGTGAGTCGCCGGCAACGAACGACTTGGCATCAATGAGAGACACAAGGACGGTAAGGAGGCCTGAAGCCGCGACGCGAGACAGGACCTGGCGGTCAGTGTGGAATGGGTTGAGCGAGAGTGTGCCTTTGCCAGCGTGTAAGAGACCTTGCGCTATGCGGACCATGAACAACGCGTTGGGGTCGCGGTGGTAGTAACTGGCTAATTGTCGGAGAAGTTGTGCCAAACGAGCGTTGTTAGTACCGGCACCGCAGAGACCCATGGCAAAGATGGCGTTGATGGCAACATCGTTGTCATTGTCGTGGGAGTATCTTGAAAGGGTGTCATAGACCTTCATTTGTGGGTTGCTAGGGCTGATGAGACCCAAAGCAAGAGGCACAGCCTTGCGGATGTTAGCCTCGCCGTAATGCATCAGGTGACCGAGGGTGCGCAGAATCATCTCCTGGCCGACATCCTCGCCCATAGCGACTAGTGAAAGGCCAATAACCGCATATGACTGAAGGAGCTCATCGCCCTTCTTCTCCTCGCTCTCGTCTTCAATGTGCTCATTGCAGATATGTAGCAGTTGCTGGATCTTTAGTACAGCACCAGTACCCGCCCACGCACACACCTCAGTGAGAACAGAGGCAGACTTGGCCATAGGGTGGTCGAGCGCCTTCAATGTTTCTAGAATGACGTCAACCTCTTCTTGTTGGCCAAAGAAGAGTAGAGCAAGACCAAGGGCCATAAAACGAGTCCACTTGTCCTTGAGTTGCTTGGTTCGATCCTCGTCCAAAAGAGTGTTCATCAGGGCGTCTGTAACGTCTCCATTGGCGGAGCCGACAAAAATCATTCCAAGAGACAATGCTGCCATAGCAGACAGCTGCATATCGAGTGAAGTGTCACTGACCACCGGCAAGAGGACATCAAGGAGGTCTTCTTTGTTCGACCCTGCGTATGCAAGACCAAGACCCATGATGGCAGCCAAGCGAATGTTCTTGTTCTTGGAATTTATGTTGTCCTCATCTCCCAGGAGAGCCATAGCAGGATCAGAGTCCATTCGTACTCCAGAGTTGAAGATACCAGTGGCGAGCATGGCACCAGCCTTAACCATGTCCTCTTCGACTTGAGTGTAGGGGTCAATTCTGTCAAGACCTTCTTCCACATCCCAGAGCATAAGCATACCCATAGACGCGGTTGTTGAGAGCATACCCTCGTCTTTGGTCTTCCATACCCAGCTAGTCTTAGTAGCCTCGCCCAACATGAGCTTGTCGTTAGCATAACCCGCATTGACAAAGGCATTGACAAATGCGGAAGCAAGGTTGTGTCTGGCGGAGTCGGTGTTGGTGAGGCCGGCGGTCCTGCTGCTCTCGAGATGCGTCTTGTAAATGTCGTCGGGAGACTTGGGGTCCAAGATGTTTAGCTCTTTGCCGAGCGCACGGAAGTGATCAGGCAAGCGGGTGTTGTTAAGACACTCCTGTAGCTCAGGGTCTTCGTCCTCGGATACGTCAAACCATATCCGCTGTCGCCCGCAAAGAAAGGCCATTTGCCTGCGAATAGACTTGTCCTTTGTGGCATCAAAGGCTTCTTGGATCAGCTCCTTCTCGTGTAACCGTATGGCTATTGCCATGGCATGTGTGTACTGCTTGTATTTGGCATAGATGCGGTAGGTGGTGCGGAGAAACTTGTCATTGTCCGGATATGTGAGCAGGGGTACGTTGCTGTGACGGTTAGTAAAGTCCGTAATAGTACGTTTTGAAGGTTGCATACCTGACCATATAAAGCGCTACCCTCGAGTATGTGTTCTCGTCAACATATTGCTCAATTTGGTCAATCATCTCGAGCTCGGACAGGATATCGACAGCATCGGCCTCGGCGTTGTGCTTAAGGAAGAAGGGGACGAGAGTCGAGGCTAGGTCGGTCACATCATCGGTGGATTTGTCGTCATTGAGGCGGTTCTGGTATTCGGAGCCAATTTCAAGCGCAAGGTGGCGCATGTACTCGTGGCCCCATGAGCCGAGATCCGTGGAAGGGGCTTCGAGGCGGTACTTGAGGCAGTCCAGGCGCTCCTCGTCGGAGTATGTCATTCCCAGAGCGGACATCATGTCAGCGAACGATTGCTTTTTCTCCAATTAGCCCCGTCTCACGTCCTTGAACAGCCACATCAACCTACCTTGTTCTCGCCGGCTGGCCATGATGCGTAGGCCTTCTCTAGGCTCTCGTAGTGTGGTCGGAGGAACTTGAGCGGCTTTGGCACAGCGGTCATGGAGCTCGTTGATGTCTTGATGAATTCCTTGATCTGGTCGAGTGCGGGCTTGTACAGGCTGGTGTCGGATCCCTGGAGAGGCACAAAGTCAGCGCATGCTGCGGGGGGCACGGGAGAGACAGCATCACATACCAGTATCCGGTCTGCAAGCATATCCAGATCGCTCTTGAGCTGTTGGTCTTCCTCGCTAAGCTCCTCTGTCGTTGATCGTCAGTCTATAATCACCGAGATAGCTAGCATCTCAGCTTGATTGCAGGCCAAGCATACCGCCAGTCGTCGCCACGCCGCCCTTCTTGTCCTCTGCATCGGAATTTGCATCCTTGCTCTTTTCTGCATCGTTTGCGGCCGGCGCCTTGCCCTTGCCCTTGTCGACAGTCGTGGGCTTCTTCTCGTCGTCCTTGGCCATGTTGATTACGATATGTCGCTACCACCGGCGGCGAACTATGTCTATTGTGCGAGGAGATAGCGGCGTCGACGGCCGGTAATGAGGGGGCTGCGTTTAGTGATGGGAGATGTATATGCGCCACTCGAATGAAACGGAGCAGCGTTAAGGCTGGTGAGGGAAGTGATAATGGGCGGATTGATGTCAACGAGGCAGCTCTTGCGTTCGCGTACCACTTCCGCCACGCTAGGGCCAAGCACCGTCCGCCGATGATGAGCTGCGGCGGCGGCAGCGGACGCTCAGACCCTCTCTCGCCTTAGAACCATCCAAAAATTATATTCTTCCACTCACCCAACCTCAGCAACCACCTTCACTCTCACTCGGACAGCCGTCGAGATACGCCTGCCATGAAGCTCAACGTCAAGAATATTCGCTACCTGACCGCCGACGACTGGCGCGTCCTGACTGCGGTATGCGCCCGCAGCCCGTGTCTTCGTCTGTGTCTATGGTGGGGGGACTAACGCTGATCAAGACCATGACAGACAGAAATGGGCAGTCGAAACCATGAGATTGTGCCCACGCCTCTGATTTCCCAGATTGCCGCTCTCCGCTCAGGCACTGGTGTTCACCGCTGCATATCCAATCTGGCCAAAATTGGCCTCATCGCAAAAGTCCGCAATGCCAAATACGACGGCTACCGCCTGACGTACGGCGGCCTCGACTACCTCGCCCTACACACTCACCAGAAGGCTGCTACTGTCTACTCGGTTGGCAACCAGATTGGCATAGGCAAGGAGTCGGATATTATTGTGTGTGCCTCCGAGACGGGCAAGCAGCTGGTTCTTAAGATCCACCGTCTGGGCCGCATATCCTTCCGCACAGTCAAAGCGAACCGTGACTATCTGCGGAATCGCCAAGGTGGCTCGTGGATGTACATGTCGCGTCTCGCCGCCCTGAAAGAATATGAGTTCATGAAGGCGTTGCGAGCCGAGGGCTTTCCAGTCCCTGAGCCCGTCGGTCAGAACAGGCACACCGTCGTCATGAGCCTCATCGATGCCTTTCCAATGCGCCAGATCTCCAAGGTTGGCAACCCTGCGCCTCTCTACGCTGAACTCCTCGCCCTCATTGTCCGCCTTGCACAATATGGTCTGATCCACGGAGACTTCAACGAATTCAACATCCTTGTTGAGGAGCGTACAGAAAAGGATGGCAACGAGACCCTGGTACCTACTCTTATCGATTTCCCGCAAATGGTTTCCATCGACCATGCCAATGCCGAATACTATTTTGACCGCGACGTCGCCTGCATAAAGCGCTTCTTCGATCGTCGTTTTGGCTTTACAAGCGACGAGCCCGGCCCATTCTTCAAAGATGCGACAAAGAAGCTGGTCAAGAGGTTGGATATCGAGGTGCAGGCCTCTGGTTTCAGCAAGAAGATGGCGAAAGAACTGGAAATTTACATGAAGGAGCACAGCATTGATGGTGACGCTGCAAACGCCGAATCAGGTGTGGATAGTAACCAGCCTGGTGATGAGGATGAGGATGAAACTGGTCTTGAGGAAGACTACGGCGAGGCTGAAGACTACAATGACAGTGAAGGTAGACCAGTTGGTGACGATATTGCTGCTGAAATTAAATCGAAAGACAACAGCGAGCAGCATGCATCTACAACACTCGCTTGTCAAATGACGATCCTCGAGATCAGAGATAACGATCCCCTACCAGACCTTGACGACATCAAGCCACCTCCACCATCTGGTCCTACACTAACAACAAAGGCGGCTAAGAAGAAAGCTGGATGGGCCTTGTAAATCGGCCCAACTCGCACCTTCAATTTCATCACTCCTTCCTTTTCAGCGATACCCACGTTTCCACACCGTGCTTAGGCACTTGCATCCAAAAAAGTAAGATTTTGATACATACATAGACATGGGAGAGAAGAAACCAATGCATGATTGAATGATATTCACTTGTCTGTCTATCTGCTGCTTCGGCATTGCCGCCACATATGCTCTATCACCTCCCCTGTATGCATCTCTCCCGCTTTTGTCAAATTGGTTTCAGTCCAACAGACAATCAATATTACGCCCCATCCACCCTTAACCCAACAACACAAACACATCAGCAAACACCCCCTCCTGCCCCAACTTATCCCTCGCATACTTCTCCTTGTCCCTCCTCACCTCCTTCTCCCACGCTTTATCTTCCTCCTTGCGCACTTTCTTCCTCCTCTTTTCTTCTTCGTCCATAATAGCGCGGTACGTCACGTACCACTCCGGTCGGCCCGTTTTACTACGAGCGCCGCGCTTGTCTTTATCTGATGGGCAGTGGGTCCCTATAGTGTACTTTGGTGGCTCGAGGAGAGACATGGTGTTCAGCTTGGGTTTGCTGGTTAGATGCAAGACGGAGGTAACGCTTGGGGAGGATAAGTAGCGAGACATGAAAGCTGGAGTTTTGCCAGTGTCTTTTGGTTTCTTGGTTGTTGGTTTGGGTTTCTTGTCGTTTTTGGTGAAGAAGAGAAAGTTGTTTTGGGTACGGGGTTGGGTGGCTTGAGCCTTTGGTTTGGCAAAGAGAGTTGAGTAGTGTGAAAGCATGGTGAGAGTTGGTTGAGCTGATTGAGTCAATAGGGTCGATTGAGTTGATTGACTCGGTTGAGTGAGTTGATCTGGAAAGCAACGGAGTATCGGTATTGCTATAGTGATTTTATAGTGAGTGTGCACATTGGGTTTATTCAGCCGGGCATCCGGCTACATACGGTCATACACACTGGCTTCACTCACACCTCTTTACCATTCTGGGAATGTATAGACCGCCTCGGTCAAGGTTCTGGGTATTCCGGAGGCCAGGTGGTCACGTCGATGAGCCGTAGAGGTTACTTGTGATAGCAGAATCATGTATTTACGTGTAGAACAGGTGCAACAAAACGATATATCGTTTCTTGAAAACAAAGAAATACCAAATTGGCTCTATTGGGTGTTTCTATTGGGTATCATAAATCACTGCCGCCTTGTACAAAATGAAGTTTTGCCGTTAACAGCTTGTTGCTGAGTGGCGATCCAGACCAACCGATACACCACCCGTCCCGAGACCGCGGAAGTGATCTTGGCATTCACCCTGTTCTTTGATTCACGGTGATTTGCCTCATTATGTGCTGCGTTAGTTGCGGCGGCGATGCTAAGTGCGCGAAGTGAAGATTTCCACATCGAGGTAGTTCCTAACACCACTGTGAGTAACTTTCACTCTGCCGTTGGACTTGGCGGAAGGATCAGCTGAGTAAATATATTCGGAGCGTGTGAGGAGTGTAGTGCTCAGAGAAGGCTCAGAACCATATCTTAATCAGCTCCTCCGAGACTGCAGATGGAGTGAGGACACCTGACTCAGTGATGATCCCAGAGATCAGATCTGGAGGCTGTTTTTGGGTTAGTACGTCATGTGTGAACCGCATGATGTGAAACCTACAGTGAAGTCAACGGCGTCATGTGCGTCGAGTGGAGCGACTGTCGAGCCTTGTTTTGCGGTCATGTCAGCAATGGCCTCGTCGAAGACATTACGCTGCTCTTGTTCGCCCTTGATGTTTTTCTCGGCCTTGTTTTCCTCGGCCACCTTGAAGTCCAAGACTCTCTGTTCGATTGGCAAATCGAACTGGCTCAGCGGGTAAAGCCTGACAAACTTGTGGCTCTCAGCCACGACGTAGAATGGCTTTCCCTTGCTCTTGGCCAGTACGCCCAACTGGTATGTTCCCATGCGCGATATTATTCCGCCATTTTCTACCACACCTTCGGCGCCCACAATGATCATGTCAACCTTGCCCAAAGAGTACGCAACTGCCGAGTCTGGGATTGTGGCCACCGGTACATTGTGTTCTCGGAGATCAGCAACCGTCTGCAACCCCTCATTTGAATCAAGCGAACTTTCAGATGGCAGGACATAGACGACCTTGAAGCGGAGAGTGCTTGATTCGGCCGCCCTTCTCAACAGCGCACCCACCACTCGCGAGCCACCGTTTGTAAGCACAGTACCACCGTCCCGAATGAAGTGCTTGCCAAAACTGGCTATCTTCTCCCTGCTCTGCTTTGCTCTGTCTACAAACAGCTTTCCGTTAGAGAGTAAGTGGTTTCGTATCGCGCGGAAATCATCTTCTGGGCCCAGATTCAGGCTGGCGGGGCGGTTAAGGGTGGTGATAAGATAGCGCTGAAAGAGGTCGGTGCCGGCAGAGAGGGATATGGGGTTTGCGATTGAAGCCTTCAGCGCCGCAGTGTGGCGTTCGAGAAGATCGAGAGTCTCGGCGACGGTTGACACGGAACTTTGTGCGATTGCTTCGACGAGCGCCTCGATGGCCGCGACGGGCATAGTAAGCTCGGGGTCATCTTCTAGGATTCGGCGATAGGTTGCGACAATGTCGAAGTCGGGCTTCAACTTGGCTGCGGTTTCTGTACTCATTTTTGCGGTTCAATGTAGGTGTGTTGCTATTTCGTAGACTTTTGGATATCTTGTAGGGAGGGGTCGGCGGCGATTGAGTCATTCGCCAAGACCAGAAGAATTAACTCCGACCATAGTTTCCCCAGATTCCATCCACACCTCCTTGCAAGACAAACACCACCGAACTCATTCCAGGGTTATTTGAACATTGCCAGGGCCTTCTCAGAATAATTTCGCCTATTAAGGACATACTCGTTTATAAAAGCTAATCGTTCACAATGGCCATGTTCGTCACATGCAATCATTTGTGGCCATCAGAACCCGGTACTCTAAGTATGGAATGCCCCATTTTTGATCCAGCAAAGCTATTACCGGCTTTTCCTCTGACCTGATTCCAGGTCAGTTCTTTCTCGCCACTGCATAATATGAAAGTTTAAAAAAGCATGAGTACGCCCATTGATGATCAGTGTATGCAGCCGCCATCCAACTTGATCGAGTTATGGTGCATCTCATCCATGGCCTTGATTTATGAGAGCTACATAAAAACATCCAAGCATACACGTTGATCTCCCAAAGACCTTCAGAAACGATTGCCAATCAGCACCATTCCTGGTACTTTTTTAAAAGTACTATGGGAATAAAACGAAATCGGTGTTTGACGGAAAAATGCCATGCTTGCCTCAAAAGATTCCAGCGTTGACGGCCAGAGTGATATGCGAAGTCACAGTAGAGGCTTTCTACACAGTGGCTAAAGTCATCGCAGTGGTCACGCGTAATGACGCTTGCAATGTCTTTTTCAACAAGACCATGTTAATCTAGGATCTATAGGCACGAAACAACCACATATCAGGTCTACAACACGACTGCAGCATTTCACGAGCCTCGGAATAGCCTGCACTCAACCATGGGTCATCCTCACCCTCACAACAAACAAACGCATTACTGGGCGTACGTAGTGCACTCACGCTTTCTTACCTATCTGCCACGATGATCCCACAAGATCAATTACGGGAGTTTTCACTGTGTCCGTATTTTCTGTGAATCCTACATCATCCGCCAATTGTGACCTTCTCAGTCACTTTGTTTTACGATCCTACCCCAGACGTGAACAACTCCTCAGCCAGCCTCCACCAGACGCCTCCTCCTCATCGGAAGGCAAAGAGAGTTTCACAGTTAATCGAGTACTATCAAAACTTGTCTAATCCTTGTCTCTCGAGCCCAAAGACCCTGGTTAAGAAGACACTTATTATCGAGCCAGGCCCATCACCAGCAGCCAGTCTGGTCAAACGCCCAACAACTCCATGTGAAGCACTCGGGGCCAATTTGCCTTGTCCGACAGCAATTCTCCAGTAGCTCCATCTCCCCTCATCTCTCAAAAATCACATCTGAGGCCAAGGAAGACGCTGCATACATCACCAGCGGAGGACTTTGCCACTACAATTCCTGTTACGGCCACTCTTCTAGCCAAGGCTTATTACAAAAACTGCTAAAGTTAGGCACTAGGTATCACACAGGTTTCCTTGGATCTGAAATAGGATTCTGCGGCATATTCCCAACCCCGAGCTGTAAACCTGTATTCAGCGATCAATGTTGAACACACGTTGAGATCACGCGGCACGTCTACTGCGTCACCAGAAACGCCACGTGGAGCAATTCCTCTTCGTAGGGCTCATTTCGTCAGTGAGATGGAATTTAATCTAGAGTCAATGCAATCCACACCTAAAATGTAGACCGACGTGAGCTCTTGTGTGGGATGGTGGAGCGCTAGGGACCACACTTCAGAAACACATGCTTCTCGTTGTGTTAGACCAGTTACCTGTCGCAAGACACGATAAGAGGCAATGATCAAAGGTAAAGTTCCAAGGCTTGCTCAATGTATCAAGGATCATGAAGATGTTCCACACACGGCCCACGACCCGGATGACGTTACCGGACTTGGTTGGATGTTGGATGAGGAGACGAAAGACGCGCCGAAAGTTCTTGAAGATCCTCGCCTATTTTTTTTTAGCTATTGATAGTCACAGGCGTTTAGGAGACTCACCAGAAGTCGGTTGGAAGAGAAGATTGTGCAGAGTAAGCCGGAAGTTGAAGGATCCTCGAACAGATGAGAGAACTACAGCGCATTGATACTCAAAGAACGCCCGTGTTCGAAGCTTTGGCGGCAGTATTGCAGAGTTAAATTCCTTTCCTCGATCCGAAGAAGATTTCGCAATACTTGGCTAGACGGATACATAATACGCGATGTTCTTGTACTATGATGACGCGTTTTACATGTGGCCCGACGTCATGCGCCAATGAAACTTCAGGGCTTCTATGGTTGTAGCTCACATGATGGTGAGCCGGCCTCTTACCCAAACTAGCATTACCAGACAGGAGCGTGTTTTGGACCAGTCGATTTGCGAAGGCCATGCAGATCGGAAGGAATATAGGTTGATCTCCCAGGCCACCAAGCACCCATCGACTGATAAGTCCCACTACCACTCACACGCGTCACTCTCCCAACCTCGCGCACAACATGACAATAATATCAGGTATCGCGTCTCAGGTGAAGGATATCCGCTTAGTACCTCGTACGGAAGATGAGACATGTTCATCAAGGCGAAATGTCGATAGTTCAAAGAAGGTCCAGCCGGAACCGAGACGGGCAGTCCTCGAGATCACGTCGTATGACCGCTTCACTCCACCAAGTCCGACTCCCGACCTTGAATACGACTGCCGCATAACCAACAACCCATCTGAAAAACTCCGTAAAACATGTACAGGGCTCGACGTCATTTTGCAAGAAGAACTCATGAGCCGGAGCTCGTTTAGCAACATGGTTAGACGGGCAGAAAGCGACATTAGACGTCTTATGGAGGTGGAAGATGTACGGGCTCTTCGGGCAGATGAGACGGCGATTGTGAGGGTAGGATGTCTCTGTGGGAGTGGCCATCATCGCAGTGTAGCGTTTGCAGAGAAGCTGGGACAGGTGCGGTGGTGTGAGCAAGGCGAGTGGGAAGTCAGAGTCTCGCATCGGAATCTAACCAGTGGAGTAGAGGAGATGAAGCGGATTAGGAGTGAGAAGAGGAAGAGGAAGGAAAACAAAGAGAGGGAAAACGAAGACATACATGGGCGCGCTGGAGGAGCGGCGCAGAAATAGTGGAAGACGAGTAGGAGTGGCATTTGCAGGCATCACATGGCCTTGTTTAAATGGAAACGACCTACCTTGGATACATGCACGGAGTCGCAGAAAGCACAAATGGCTCATACACCTTCTAAGCTGCACAGCCTCTCCACGATCCTAACACCATGCTTTTCCTGCCAGATCCGCCATCAGCCTCTGTCTCATGACTCGCGCTTTGCTGCGGCTTTGTACTGTGCCCACCATTTTATCATCCAAGGGGTGGTCATGTCGACATGGTAGACGTGCTAGCGCCATGCAGTGAAGTCTTTGATTACAGCGTCATTTCGAGCGGTTCTGACAGGGTCAGTTGAATGTTGTAGAGCAGCGTACTCGGGTGTTGTTGTATGGTAGCGTAGGGAGGGGGTGGCAGGGGTATTTCCACCAGCCCCATTTTTGGTAGTAGATTGGGATGTGGATGATGGTGCTACGGTATTGTAAGGAGGCTTGGGGATGAAATTAGTTTTGGTTATTATGCGGATATTGTAGAAACACGGATGCTTTATCATATTCCGGTAGCAGTTCACGGGTGAACGTAGTGCAATGTGTTTGCCAGTACATGTTCAAGTTTGCCATCACCCCTCACACTGTCATTACGGTTCTACACACGGGTTATTTTTCACAACAAGGCCGGGAATGCGCACGTGAAAAGTAAGGGGTAGTATGACCTACTGTATCTGTACTTCCAAAGCCGGTGGCACATCATGCTGAACAGCACTCTACATCCGCGTTCTACTCGAGCACACTAATACCGACAGTCTCTGACTACATGGGCACTCGCATGGAAGGCAATATTCTAATCGATCAAAGTCTCGGGATACTTCCTAGAGATGACAGCGCTCTCTGCAAGTTCTTTTCAGACATGGTGGATTCACTGTTTGACACTGTGCAACGGATCCATTGTGAATACGGGGAGTCGAGCACCTCGTATCAATAGCCAGGCAGAGGACATGGATTCAATGACGTACCTCATGGTATTTCTTCCACTCTGTGCCCAGTATTCACGCAGTTGCTGGCAATTGAACAACGCAACAACCATCCTCTGGGCGAAATGCAGGATGGTGACAAAAAAGGTCACTCCACAACGATGAGGTGCAGTGCTTGGTACATGCAGGCTCTTCAGCGCCGTGGCTGACCAGATCGACTGGCTCGGAGTTCTTCCTAAATCACATCCAAAGCTGTCTCGCCTGTGTGGTAGGTTGGCCCTACCTTGTGATAACGTTGTTTCTTTCTTTTTCCTTGGCTATCCCCCTGTCCCATCGGTACGGTTGTATGCATAGACTTACGATCCCAAGAGCCAAGTACTGGCCAACATCCTAACCTTGCAATGCCGGCATCCTATCTACTTGGCGCCAAATCAATCACTATAGAGGAGGGGTTCTAGCTTGTTGTCACTGGTACTGCCCACACCGCCCAGATCATAGTTCCTGCCAATCCC
>JALPSE010000429.1:0-23175 GCA_030558545.1 Bipolaris gigantea | reverse complement strand
CCCCCCCCCCCCCCCAAATATCCATCCATGCTAACAGACGGCAGGTTGACGCAAAGGATACTGCAAACTTTGACCGCGAGTTCACTTCCGAGGCGCCAACAGACTCGTACGTCGATGGACCGATGCTCTCCCAGACGATGCAACAGCAGTTTGCAGGTTGGTCATACAACCGTCCTGTTGCCGGTCTCGGCGATGCGGGTGGCTCAGTAAAGGATCCGTCTTTTGAGGGCGTGACTGAAAGATAGAGCACATTTGGACTCAAAATAACTCGGCTTCGGAGCCGTTGAGTTGGTGCTTGGCTTGTCCCGGGGATGGAGCCGGGCGCAAGGAAAACCATCCACCGGCTTTGGATGGCTCCACAAACAGAATGCATATTGATTCGTGGCTTCTCAGCGCTCTTTGATGCTTTTTTTTTGGGTTCGGGAGCAACGGTATGGCGCTTGAGGCAGCATTTGTATGAGACAATGCCTACGTTCAGGCTAAGCAAATCAAGACGATATCCCCATGGAACCACATGTCCCCAATGGTGCATAATAACTCACCCATGTGCATAGCCGTAGTTTCCATGAGACACACCTTACTCATCGGCTTGGTAAGGCTAGAGCCAACGGGGAAACTGCTACCTGGTAAAAGTGGTGCCCCCCTCAACGACGCTCTGACGCAAGCGGGATCCTCGGCCGCGCGCGCCCTTGACAATTCTCCTACCTTTTAACCAAAACACTAGCAACCACCTCATCAACTCTACTTGCAAGTCTTCATTCGCCTCTCTCTCTCTCTCTGGTAATTGACCCCTCCTAATACCCGATTGCTCATCGTGAAACACTTTCATAGTTTGTATACACCAGTTCGGTATACGTCATTGCATACTCACCCCACCTTTCCAGCCCTGCAGCACAATATGCCTGGCTTCGCTCAAGCCTCGGACCTCAGCGCCTGGTCTGCACTCCAGGATCACCACCAGAAGCTTGGAAAGGACATTGTACTCAAGGAGTACTTCAAGAAGGACCCCCAGGTAAGACCCGGACAATCCGATGTATCCATTGTCTAATCCCTTGTAGCGCTTCGAGAAATTCAGCCGTACCTTCAAGAACGATGCCGAGAACTCTGAGATTCTGTTCGACTTTTCCAAGAACTTCATCACAGAGGAGACCCTGAAGCTGCTCGTCGAGCTTGCAAAGGAGTCTGGTCTCGAGAAGCTCCGTGATGACATGTTCGCCGGTGAGAAGATTAACTTCACTGAGAACCGCGCTGTCTATCATGTCGCGCTCCGCAACGTCTCCAACCAGGAAATGAAGGTTGACGGCCAGAGCGTTGTCGAAGATGTCAACAGCGTTCTCGACCACATGAAGGAGTTCAGCGAGCAGGTGCGCAGCGGCGAGTGGAAGGGATACACTGGCAAGAAGATTGACACCATCATCAACATTGGTATTGGTGGATCTGATCTGTATGTTACCACTGCGTTGTAGAGCCTCGATTGGCGTCACTAACGTGGAACAGTGGCCCCGTCATGGTCTCAGAAGCCCTCAAGGCCTACGCCAAGCGCGACCTCAAGATTTACTTCGTCTCCAACATTGACGGCACACACATCGCAGAGGCCCTCAAGGACTCCAACCCTGAGACCACCCTCTTCCTCATTGCCTCCAAGACTTTCACTACCGCTGAGACCGTCACCAACGCCAACACTGCCAAGAGATGGTTCTTGGACAGCGCTAAGCAAGAGGACATTGCCAAGCACTTTGTCGCCCTCTCTACCAACGAGGCAGAGGTGACCAAGTTTGGTATTGACAAGAAGAACATGTTTGGCTTCTCCGACTGGGTCGGTGGACGTTACAGTGTCTGGAGTGCAATTGGTCTGAGTGTTGCCCTCTACATTGGCTTCGACAATTTCCACCAACTCCTTGCTGGCGCTCACGCCATGGACAAGCACTTCAAGGAGGCCCCTCTTGAGCAGAACATTCCTGTCATCGGTGGTCTGCTCAGTGTGTGGTACTCGGACTTCTTCGGCGCCCAGACACATCTTGTTTCTCCGTAAGTCTGTGGCATTGATTAGGTGATAGGTATTCTAACTATGGACTAGATTCGACCAGTACATGCACAGGTTCCCTGCCTACCTCCAACAACTTTCCATGGAGTCAAACGGAAAGGCCATCACTCGCAGCGGTGACTATGTCAAGTACACCACCGGCCCCATTCTGTTTGGTGAGCCTGCCACCAACGCACAGCACTCGTTCTACCAGCTCCTCCACCAGGGCACGAAGCTCATCCCCACCGACTTCATTCTGGCTGCCAAGAGCCACAACCCCGTTGACAACAACAAGCACCAGAAGATGCTTGCATCCAACTTCTTCGCTCAGGCTGAGGCCCTCATGGTCGGCAAGACGCCAGATGAGGTCAAGGCGGAGGGAGCACCGGAGGAGCTTGTTGCCCACAAGACGTTCCTTGGTAACCGCCCTACTACTTCGATCCTGGCAGACAAGATCACACCGGCTACTCTGGGTGCCTTGATTGTCTACTACGAGCACCTTACCTTCACCGAGGGCGCTATCTGGAACATCAACAGCTTCGACCAGTGGGGTGTGGAGCTCGGCAAGTCGCTGGCCAAGAAGATTCAAGCTGAGCTTGATGACGACAAGGAGTCGACTGCTCATGATGCCAGCACGAGCGGGCTCATCAATGCGTTCAAGAAGAAGTCTGCCTTGTAAATGGCTGAATGCATGTGAAGGTAGAGGCACGGCTGTAACCGCTGGGAAATCTCCTGACAAAGGCAAAGTTAGTATGTAATATGTAAGCGCTAGGAGCATCCCTTGATCGCCACAGCATAATGATATACGAATGAATCAATATGAACATGAATACATTCCGCCTAGTGGGACTAATGTTTGGATCCCATGTTTTGAATGACTGTTTGGTATGTATGTACTGTTTCAGTCGGCTCTCTTTCCACCTCGGTACCCATATCCTCCCAAGCCATAACCACTGCCCATGCCTGGGGCCCCGTCCCTCGCATTCGCAACAGGCAATCCATACCCACTTCCTCCATTGCCAAACCCCCTTCCACTCCCATTCATCCTATCTGTCGCATACCTCTTCAGCCTCCTAGGCAACTCCACCCCCCTAAAATAAACCACACAAACCGCTGCACTCGCCACAGCACTTAAAAAACAATACACCAACGTACTCGTGTATATATGTCCCCCATACCCACTCCAGCCTGGCGGCAACGTCGTACTCGGATACCACCGCACCGCAAACACCAGCGGCAAACTATCCCCAATCGTAATCTTGGTATTCCTCGTATGACTACTCACACTGTACGCCGTCGCTGCATCGATCGTGCCTGGGCTACTTTGTTTCGGTGCCGCATGCACCAGTAGATTCAGATAGTTTCCCACGTGCAGGTGCGAGAGTTGAAGTGTTCCTGCTAGTGCAACAACGAGGGGGGTGTACGACGAGGATTGAGAGCCGAGTGCGCCTTCCTGGCTTGAGGCGTCGGAGACGATGTATTGGGATGCGAGGACCGAGGGGGGGAGGGGTTTCGAGGGGATGCGGCAGGAGAGGGGAGCATCGTTGTGGATGTAGAATTCAAGGACTGAATTGGGGGGAGGGGGAGGGGTTAGAGATGGAGAGTTTTGGGGTGGAAAGGGCAAGGGGTACGTACGGTGGAAGAATTCGTCGGTTACAAAGTCTATGGTGCAGTTGATGTCTTTTTCAACACCGAAGAAGAGTTCCAAGGGGCGGCCCGTCTCGTTGCAGACAGGGAAGGGAATGTATTGGAGGTGGCCGGCTGCGTCTGTGATCTGTTGTTGTTTTTTCGCCTTGGTTAATTTCTTTTCTCTCTTCGGGGTATGGCTGCCGTGGTGTGTGTATGGCTAGAGACGTACATGTTCACCTGTTTCTCTGGGAACGAAAGTTTCAGCGCATGTTCTGTTGTCCTTTGTTTGCGACATGGCATGACTTACATTGTGCGATTTAGACAGCTGACAGGAATTGGCTCGCTGGGGTTATATCCGCGTTGTTCTTCTAGACTGCCCAGCGGCTCCTGGCCGCTCAATGCCGTCGCGAGTGTACTGAAGAAGGACAAGAGGGCGACAGCTGGGAGCCAGGGTGTTTTGGACAATTTGGATGGCATTGTGCTCTTCTTTCTTGGCTGATTCTCAACGTTGCGAATGTTGGGATTGCGAAGATATCTTAGTGTTTGGTGATAGGCTAGTTATTGGGGGTACATTGTGCTGCGCACGAGGGCAGCTACGAGACGTGGTTCAAGATGCGCCGTGTCAACTTGAGGACATGGCTGGGTCCACGGTTGGATGGCCTGTGCGCGGCCGTCTTCCCGCGGCGGCTCAAGACCTCCGGGCCAACTCCGCAGTGGTCAGGGGATCCAATCATCCTGTTTGGTCCAATGATGGGCTTAGTACGGTTGGAATATTCCCATTATCTGTGTGATGCAGTGCATCTGAAAGAGTGAGGATAATGGTACAAAGACAGTGTGTAATTTGAATCCTTGGTAAATATTGGTGTGCATGGAATCTGATGTCAGATGATACCCGCATCACACGTATTTGAGATTTTGAGACCCCTACGCAGCCACATGCAAATGCTGTTAAAATAGTTTTGACAGCCCGCCTGGCGGTGCTGAAGGGGGGTGCAGCTTGAGCCAATTACAGCACCGCTGACTGGTGTGGCTGTTGTTGTAGCTCGTTTTTTGGCTCGTTTTTTGACTCGTTTTCTAGCTGGCTTTCTAGTGGAGATTTTGGTGATAGTCACGTGATTATACGCTATCCAGAAACAGAGATTCCTAACATCTTGGCATGCCAATCAGCGTTGAGCTTCTTAGAGCCAATCAAATCGCGTTTCTTCCTTGCACGAAACCCCCTCTAGGACTGATTATAATATGCAGCTAAAGCTGCAATAACATAATTTGTAACCTTCGTACCTAAGTCATACATGACGCGTCTTCTGGCTCCTGCGTCCTATACGCTCGGACATCTACCAGCCCTTCCTCGTCAGCTCAGCGACTCGTCCAGTGACGTCCCTGAAGCCTTGCTTGAACCTCGCCCTCCACCTCTCTGACGCCAGCCTCTTTCGTTTGAGACCTCCTCGTTCGTGAAATCTCTGTCTATTGAAGTCGGATTTGACTTTGTTGCGCGCCACTAAACTGCCCAGCATGCCAATTCCACGCACAATATCTCGTCCGCGGCTCGCATCCAGCTCCACTGTGCGCCCGTATGTTGGGTTAAGGCGCGGGTAGGAGGAGAATGTTTCTTCTTGTTGTACGGCTAGGCTGGATGCATCAGAAGGCTTGTTGGACCAGTTGGGGTTCAGCAGCGAGTCGGGCAGCGCCATGGAGTCAAAGGCTAGGCCTGGTGGGCGAGAAGGCCGCGAGCGGGTTGTATTTGAGAATTCGGCGCCAAATATACGGTTGTTCTTTGATCCTGACGCGGCGCTTTGTTGGAGATATGGTGGTGGAGTCCGGTTGGTAGGCAAGCCGCTAAAGAGAGAGTCGATTGTTCGCGTGGTTTCGTCTTGAGTAGGCAGTAGCGGGGCTTGTGGCTGCGAATGCGCCTCTGTAGCCGCTTGTTCAGAGATGTAGCGAGTTATTGGCCTTTTCAGTTCCCCTGCAGATGCGTAGCTTTGGTCATTGCCATTGTTGCTCGTCGATTGTGCTGGTCGAGCTGGGGGGTGGGAGAAGCCGCGGTGACATATCCGTGGCCATATCTGCTTACCCATGTATGCATGTGGCATACAGGCTATGGAAGACGGACGGAGCATCAGCTCGCCGAGGCATTTCGAAGCCATTGTCGACGTCGTGGCGCGCGACAAGATTCGATTCTGGATTCGCGGGGGTCGAGCATGCAGATGATGCACGTCGCAAAGGCAAGTCCCAAATTCTTTGGAGGTCCGGTGAGGTCCGAGCGCCTTTGCAGCTCCAAATCTAATCCGCGACTTGCTCTCTCGCTCGCCAACCTCTCACTAAAGTGTCAAATTCACAAGGGCACCTTTTGTGTCCGCCGTCTTTCTGAATTTTTTTTCTGTTGGGCTCTGCGACTCCGCATTCATTCGACATGTACGGTTACCCTGGTACGTTCGCACATTCCTGCATCGCGGAAACAACTAACATGCGCAGGTGCTCCGGGCTACAATGGACCTCCAGGCTATGCAGGAGCTCCGCCTGGCATGGCACCTCCTGGAATGGGTGTGTAAAATCGCCCAATCAATTCAAGCTCAGGCTGATAAAGTGCAGGTCCTCCGGGCGCTGCAGCTCCCCCTGGTGTAGCACCTCCGCCAGGTGTCGCAAACGCTCAGATGCCCCCAGCAGCAAACGGATCCCGCGCACTTCCATCCGGCTGGCAGCCACCCGCAAGCATGCCAAACTTCAACTTCAACGCGCCCGTCATTCGCCTGGGAACACAAGGAGGTCGTCCTGGCGCGGCCGACAGCCCAGTAGGCGGCCGTAGAGATAATGCAGCACCACCCGCTCGTCGTGGGCTAGGTATGGACAGAGATGGCGATCGCCGGGATGGACCTCAGCCCGTCAATCCACCGACTCGCGAGGAAATCGCCAGGACCATTTTCGTTGGCAACATCCCAGATGGCGTTGGGGGTGATGAGGGCATGGAGCGCATTCTCGAGACGGCAGGAAAACTGGTCCGGTGGACGAGGGCAACCGATGCCAACAATAAGCCCCAGACATTCGGTTTCGCAGAATTTGCCGACGCGCAGAGCTTGGAAACAGCGGCGGAAATCTTCAAAGATATCCGTGTACCCACGAAGCGCCAAAACCCCGGAGGCGCGGCAAAGAAAGACGACGGCGAAGAGGAAGAGGTTGAGACTACCAAGTTGCACATCATGGTTGACGATGCCTCGATCAAATATGCTGAAGAATGGAGCAAGACTCGAAACGAAGATGAAGCTACGGTTCAGTTCCGTCTCGATAGCGCAAAGGAAGCCCTTTCCTCGGTCCTCGCAAGCTTCTTCAACCCGTCCAATGCGCCCAACATGGGTTACGCAGGCGATACAGTCATGCAAGACGCGCCGACACAAGATAGCGAGGATGTCGAGATTGCGTTTGTTAATCTCACTACTGGGGAAGATGAGCTTGCAGACATTCCGGCCGAAATGCGGGAGGTGGTCGCCGCCGAGATAGCTGCCTTCCGCGACCGTTCCAATCAACGCGACCGCGACCGTCTACGGAGGGAAGAGGAGCTCGAGGCCGAAGAACGTCGCCGCAGTGGTCGGCGCGCAACGCCACCATCCTCTGCTCCCAGTGGACCTGGAAATGCTAACGGTGTACCATTGGGTCCAAGGGCAGAACGAGGTATTCAGGGCGCCCCCAGCGGACCCAAAGGATCGCAATTCCCTCGCGATTATCAAGCTGGCGTCAACTTTGTGAATGGCGGTGCTGTGAACAATGGCGTCTATGTTTCCCGGGAAGATGACGATGATTCCGCCAGCGACTCTGAACTTGAGCGCCGCCGTCAAAAGAAGCGCAACGACGAAGCTGAAGAAGCATACAAGAAGCAGCTTCATCGATGGCTCAATACAGAACGCCGTACTGTGGCCTCACTTGACCGTACCAACGACTACTTCAAGAACATGGATACTGAGCGCGAGAAGGCTCGTGTCGCGCAGGCTAAGCAGCTCCGGGAGTTTGATGACGACCAAGAAGCAGCTTCCAGGCGCGATCTATACTACTGCGATCACAGCGATTGGATCCGTGAGCGCGAAAAGGTTCGTGGCCTCGAAGCTAAGGAAGACGCCATCGATCGAGACCAAGAGCGACGCGAAATGGCGGCCCAGAAGCGACAGCAAGACCATGCTCGTGGTCAAGCCGATGCTTTCCTGGAAGAGCAAGGCGAGGAACTGATGCGCAGGGAGGAGCAACGCGAGCCAGCGCATTTCAAGATTTCTCTCGGTGCAGCTGCCAAAAAGCTTGAACAGACTGCTGCTCCCCGTCGCACCGCGGCCGACGTCGAAAACCTTCTTGAAGACGAAGATCTCACCGACCAACCCGGTTCCAAAAAGCGAACACTTATCCCCATCAACTTCGATGCTGCTGTTCGTGCCAACCTTACTCAAGAAGAGATTGAGGAAGCCCAGCGACAGCTTGCGCGTGACATTCCCAACGACAAGGAAGGCCTGTGGAACTGGGCAGTCTCTTGGGAGCACCTGCCTGAGAAGAACATCAACAAGGACATCAAAGAATGGGCCGCTAACAAGGTTCTTGAGATTATGGGTGTTCAAGAAGAAATGCTCGTTGATGCTATTGTTGAACACTTGAAGAGCAGAGGCGCACCGCAGCCTTTGGTAGAGAACTTGGAAGTCGTAAGCGTTCTCGTTCCTTCAATGCTCGCACATTTCGTTACTAACAACCAGTCTAGGCCCTCGATGAGGAAGCAGAAGCTCTGGTGAAGAAACTTTGGCGTATGGTCATCTATTACAGTGAGACTGAAAAGAGGGGGATTAAGTAGGCTTCTGCCCATGCATCTAAAGTAGCAATGCCGTTTAAGGTCAGATATTGCTGTATGCTCAATTGAACGTCCACAGTGGTTTGAGCGTTCCCATGATCCGGGCGAGTGAGTATCTAGGCGATTCTGCCTTGGTTAGCTATTGACGCGTGGTAGGGTCCTCGGATCTTGCATCACCATACGAAGTGTAATTAATGGACATATGGAGAGAATGGAGTCTCAAGTCAGGTCTGTCTAGTCATTATCAGCTGGTGCGTTATTAACAGACAGGCTTATTGCAACCCCTACACCAGTTGCAATTGGAGCCTGTATACTGATGACCTCGCTTCTGCTATGCTAAGGTTAGGACTGGGGTGCCTTGTGAGCCTGGTGCTCTCAGACTGAAGGTGACATTTGGGGGCCCTTGCCTCCCCTCATCGCTGTAAAACCCATGTTCTGTGATGAAAGGTGGGTTACGCGTAAGCTGAGACCCATGTAATTTCTGTATGTATTGGAGACACAATGCCGTTGTTGCAGTATATAACAGCGTCGCTCCAGCCAGGTAATGCGTTGTCAAACTCAAGCTTCTTGCCTAGACACGAAGCATTTGCGAACCGTCTCTCTGTGCATATCGACCGGGGTTTCATCCACTCGCACTAGTGCTGGAAATACTTGGATGCGAGGTAAATCAAATATCGGGATTCGCAGCGGAGCGGTTGTGAAAGCCCCGGATTTTGCCAGCCCCAAGAAGTCGCGTGGTCTAGTTCTTCCACGAATGGCGAGGGGCAAGTGGGGTTGCGCTACGGCATTGTCACGATAGTTGAGGTGGATGGATAGTTGCGTGGGTGACTTGCTAGTGGAAGAGAAGTCTAGATCTGTTCTACTTCTCTATAGAAAGGGACAATTTTCTTCATCAGCCTCTTCACTTTTCCTCTCTTTATTCTCCATCAGTTGTTGAAGGCTGTGTAGTCACTAAACAGACTTTGCGGGGTATCGCACTGCGTTCCGAAGACATTCCGAATCAGGATCACAAGACACACTACCGCCATGATTACAATTACAGGTGTTGAGACGAAGGATGTGCGGTTCCCGGTAAGTCGTATATACAATCTGGTGCTTCTGTTAGAGATTGAGAGGCTCATGTAGATATACAGACATCCCTTGACAAGACTGGCTCCGATGCCATGAATGCCGCTGGAGACTACTCTTCAGCTTACTGTATCTTGCACACCGACTCAGAATTCAAGGGCCATGGCATGGTGAGTCAGAGATTTTGCTTTCTGATCAGTCGTGAGGAAGAGTTGGATTTGTAGGGCAATTGGCTCTGTTGACGTTGTGCTTCAGCACAGTTTCTGAGCGTTCAGGACATTACTTTCCACAATATAGTTCCTGAACAAAGACAAATTTCTAACCAAAAACCAAGACTTTTACGATCGGCCGTGGAAATGAAATTGTATGCACCGCCATCACTCACCTAGCAGACCGCATCAAAGACCACACTCTCGACTCTCTTGTTGCCAACTGGGGCAAAACCTGGCGCCATCTCGTCAACGACTCACAACTCCGCTGGATCGGTCCCGAGAAAGGCGTCATTCACCTCGCCCTCGGCGCCGTCGTAAACGCCATCTGGGATCTATGGGCCAAATCACTCGGCAAGCCCGTCTGGCGCATAGTCGCAGACATGACGCCACAGCAAATCGTTGACCTAATCGACTTCCGCTACATAACCGACGCCCTAACCCCAGCCGAAGCCCTCGAAATCCTCACAAAAGCCGAAGCAGGCAAAAAGGAACGCCTCCAGGAAGCCCTGGACAGCCGCGCTGTACCCGCCTACACTACCTCTGCGGGCTGGCTAGGCTACGGCGAGGACAAGATGCGTAGTTTGCTTCAGGACACGCTTTCGAAGGGGTACAGGCATTTCAAGCTCAAAGTGGGAAGTAACATTGCACAAGATAAACAGCGTCTGAGTATTGCGCGCGAGATAATCGGGTTTGACAGTGGAAATGTGCTCATGGTTGATGCAAATCAGGTCTGGAGTGTGCCTGAGGCGATTGAGTATATGAAGGAGTTGAAGGAATTTAAGCCATGGTTTATTGAGGAGCCGACGAGTCCTGATGATGGTATATACATTTGCCTCTCCCATCAACCTTCTTTTGGAAGAAATAACAGAATACCAAGCTGATGAGAACCCATAGTGCTCGGCCACAAAGCCATTCGCGAAGCCCTCAAACCCTACAATATCGGGGTCGCCACCGGCGAAATGTGCCAAAACCGCGTCATGTTCAAACAGTTTCTCGCTTCTGGTGCAATCGACATCTGTCAAATCGATGCGTGTCGTCTCGGCGGCGTCAACGAGGTCATCGCCGTGCTCCTCATGGCTGCCAAGTTCAATATCCCCATAGTACCCCACTCTGGTGGAGTGGGTCTGCCAGAGTACACTCAGCATCTTTCTACAATTGACTATGTAGTGGTGAGTGGCAAGAAAAGTGTTCTTGAGTATGTGGATCATTTGCATGAGCACTTTTTTCACCCAAGTCGGATTGAGAACGGCTATTATGTTACCCCTATGGATCCTGGTTATTCAGTTGAGATGAAGCCCGAGAGTATGGAGAGGTTTAGTTATCCTGGTGGTGAGAACGGGTGGTGGCAGTCTGAGGAGGCGAGGTCGATTTTAGACAGTGTGAAAATTTAAATCAACCATTTACAGTATAAATAAAAGAATATTCGAGTTATCAAATAAATAGAGTTGAAATGAAGGGTAAAATGTAAGCGGAGAATATATTGAATATATACGGAGAAGTTTTAAAGGAGAGTGACTAGAAAGGTTATACTATTTTGAAATAGAGCGTAACTTGAATGGTTTGGCATCTATTTCACCCTAAGTTTTGATAACATCTTAACTCTTACGATCTCTAGCTAAATACAAACCCAGTTTAATAAGCCGTGTCCTAGAGATAACTGATAAAGAATATTATACATGTCCGTTTATAGAAGGTCTGGAGGTATTTATGTAAGTTTAAAATCTCTAAAAGATTGTACATAATTAGACAGAGCTGTTAGAATATAAAGATATTTGAGCACATCAAATAACTGTGCCAATAAACTAGAATAAAGAATCATGATATTGTTCTATATTTTTAGAATTTATACACAATACTCTAGTATAAAGAGATTTACTAGGAGTATTAAGCTTCAGCCTTTGAAGAAACATATAAGAAAGAAAGGATATTACTTAACAACTAAGTAACAGGAAATTACGGAGACAATAGCTGTATCTATAATGACTCTGACTATAATAGCTTAGTATCTGCTGCTAGTTCAATCTAGATAGGATTTAAACTTAAGTACAGAGGGGTGACATGAAAAAAACTTGTTCTTGGAAGTTCTAGTTTTTAAACAGATATAACTTGACAGATATAATAGCTATTCCTAATCAGGATAGCTTATTTTAAAGCTAAGAAGAAGCAGCCGTACCTAGAAAGGCTAAGTGCTTGCTTAGTAAGCACGGCTAAAGCTAGGATCAGCTCTAAAGTAATGCATCAAGAAAATACTAGTTTTAAGCTAAAATATCTCTTTATTAGACGTATAAAATTGCCTAGAAAAAATATATATTTTAGATCTATGTATTAAGAATACGTGATTTAGATCGCAGCTATAGTTTATTACTAAATCAAATAAATAAAAAATTAAGAAAAAATAACAGTAAGCTTGGATAAGCAGAATTACTAATCTAGCTTCGTAAGCTTAAAGTATATATTCTTATCTCTCTAGAAAAACATTTTAAATCTCCGAATCCTTAAAATAGCTTTAAAATCTTAAACTTCTAAAGCAGACGTTAATTATTTATTAAAGGCAAATATCTCTACTAAAGATATTATTAATATATTAAATACACCTCCTATATCTATTTATGCCGCTATTAGTCGAGTTAGGCTGGCAAATGGTACCCGCCAGGAAACTCACATTCTTATCAATATCTCATCAACCGCTGAACTAAATTGGTCAATTGTGACGTCATTTTACTCGCTAAGACTCAGGCATTCGATTGTATTATACATTACTAAGCCGTATCTCTAATATTTAAAGAGATATTCGACCCTACCCTAACGTGACCCAACCTAACCTAACCTAACCAAAATGTAGCTCCTTTTAAGCTCTAGCTTTATAATTATATTCTATAATCAGATAATTTATAAATAAAAGTTATAGAGGTATGCTCTAGCTTTTCGACGAGCCCTAAATCAGGTTATTTAGACTGGTATTAACGAAGTTTTGGAGGTACCTACGAAATGCCAAGACTATACCCATTTGCCAGTATAAGTCGAGTAAAGAAGAAAAAGAAGCTTAAAAACCTGCTAGAAATAGCTAAAAAAGCTAAGGTTTTAAAGGTTACTTCTAGAGTTAAACGAGCAGTTAATAGAGACTTAACTAGAAGCTTTAAAAAATAAAATAAGAGATTATTATCTAAAAGTAATTTATATATATTGATAAGAAGCTTATAACAGCTTTCAAAAGTAGAAAGTTATTGTTATAACGTTACTAAAAATAAAGCTATTTTAAGCGATTTTAGAACTAAATATTATCTTCAATACAGCAAAGAAAGAGTTAAAGAGCTAGAAAATATGGATTTTAGTAAAGTTATATTTTCTAATCAGTTAGTAATACAACGTAGGCACAGTTCTAGAAATAAAGGGGTTAGAATAAGGTAAAATTTTAACCTTCGTAAGAGATACATTTTTATAGCTGATAAAGGGGGTTTAAAAAAGATCCTAATGAGCTATATTATTCTATTTGATATCTAGTTTTCTTCTATGATTTTAGATTGGTTTTATCTAGCTCATCAATAAATATATAGGCCGCGATATTACGATTTAAGTTTAGGGAGCTATTTAAATGGATAATAGATCCGATTGAATAGTTATTAAAACGCCAAAATAACTATGAATTGGAATTATTACTATAATCTAAGAAAAGCTATAAGTCCCTAAGTTGAACTAGGTATTAACCGTAGTTAGTTTAGTTAACTATTTCTAAAATCTAACTAATTTTTTATTGAATAACTATAAAAGTGATAAAAATTCTAGTTGGTATAAGTTACAATAGACCAAAATAGCTACCTAGATTAGTAATTTTAGTATAATGACTCTAATATTTATATTACTAAAAATATTGTAAGCTAGTTTAGAAGAAAAAAAATTAAGCTTTTTCTATATCCCCTTTAGCCTAGATTTAAACTCTATAGAAAACGTTTAGAGCTTACTTAAAAACTGTCTAAATAAAAGAAAGATAAGTTCTCTAAGTATTGGGCTTAATAACGAGAGCGTTGAAACGTTTAAATAAGCGATTTTAGAAGAGTGGTAAGCTATTGTATAATAGGCAATTGATAACTGTATTTTATTCTTACCTAGCCGTTTTGGCAGGTAATGGAAGCTAATGTCTGGTATACTAAGTATTAGTAGCTATTATTACTTAGTTATTAATAAAAAATTATTCATATTAATATGAGCTTTTTCTTTTTTATCCTTCTACTAATTATTAAAAGACTCGAGATTCTTATAATTATAAACTGATAGTTTATTATACTAAAGTATAAAAAAAAATGGATTCTTATCAGGGAAGAAATTTAACTTAAAGTTCGTGTTTTTTTAGAGCTCTACTTTAGAGCTGATTCCAGCCCTAGCCGTGCTTACTGAGCAGACCTTTAGCCTTTTCAGGTAAGACTGCTCCTTCTTAGCTTTAAAATAAGCTATCCCGATTAGGAATACCTCTTATATTCGTCGAGTTACATAAGTTTAAAAACTAGAACTTTTAAGAACTTATTTTTTTCATGTCACCCCTCTGTGTACATTAATCTCTTACTAATTCTGAATTCTAGTTTCTTAAATACTCGAAATAGCTCTAGAATTTTCTAAAATAGATTCTTGAATATCACATTTACAGGAGGCTCAAGTTTATATTAAAAACATTATTTCCTTATTTCATAAACTACCTCAATGAGTATAAACTACTGTATATTATGTTAAGAAAAAAAAGATAATAACATATAAGAAAGAGTTAATTTGGGACCTATTATTAAGGTAATAAAAAGAGCTATATAAGCTATTATTAGAGACTTAACCAGAAGCTCTAAGTAGATCAATAGGAGATGATTAGAAGAAAACAATCTTTATTTTTTAACTAGAAGCTTATAGAGGCTTTGAAGAAAGGAGGGTTATAGACATTATATTACTAGTAAAAAGCCAATTTTAAAAAGCTTAAAAGGTAAAAATGGATTTATTTTTACTAACGAGCAGCTTAAGAATACTTAAAGTACTAATTTTAGTAAAATTATATTTTTAAATAAGTTAGATAAAGACCATAGGTATAGGCCTCGAACGAGATATTACTGAAAAAAATTAGAAAATTGGCGGAGTAACGATATAGTTTCTAGTAAGAATAAAAGTAAGTTTAGAGAAATTTCTCATAAGCTAATATGCTCTAAATTATATGTAAAGTTTTTCTACAATTTTGGTTTTGAATAGCTTATAAGCTAATAGATTAATAGCCTGTGATATTACAATCTAGATTTCGAGATCTATTAAGGGGGCAAATGGGTAGGCCCCTACACTAAGGTTGTGTATAGGTTGGGTATAGGTCGCACAGACCAAGTGTCAGGGTTGGGTTGGGTCGCACGGGCCACGGGTTGGGTTAGGTTGGGTTGCCAAGAAGTTGGGTTGGGTTGGGTTGGGTAGGCCTCTGCCAAGCCTCGGGTTGCCTAGACCTTGAGTTTTCATTTTTAGAATACTTCTATATTTATATATATAATATTTCCATATAGCTGCATCAAATATCTATCATAACAAAATATATATAAATATATATATATATATATCATATATATGATATTTATTGATATATTAAATATTGAAGTTGAGTCTTGGCAAAATGGGTCTTACGTAATCATGACCCAACCCAACCCGACCCAACCCAACTTCTTGGCAACCCAACCCATCTCAACACAACCCATTTGCCAGCCTAAGATCTATATAGGTAAGAGAGAGATTAAATATAACAGTAGTTCAAATAATAAAAACTACTATGAAATTCAATAATTAACAACATATACGTTGGCGTTCAAAATCATGAGTAAAATCTAGTATTAAACGCAGTGAGCTTCTATTAGATTTAATCTACTATTTTTAAATTTTCTTTTACAGTGGGGTGACAAAAAGAAAAGTAATCAAAAAGGTTGTAGTTTTTAATTGAAGATTACTCAATAACAGGTGTAGCTATACCGGAAGAGGTTAGTGCGTTAGAGAGCCAAGATGTACCAGTCTACTCTAGGGTTATTACGTGACTATTAGTAAGCCATTTCACTACCGAAAAAATTCGACAAAATTTAAAGAAGAAAAACGCTATACTAGATATAGTTAGTATTCAATCGATTAAATATATTTTGGTCTGGTTTCTATATATAGTGTTAAGAACTGAGTAAGCTATATAAATAAGGCTTCTATATATATATATATATAGCTTATTTCTATAATTAAGTAGAGGTTACTTTTTCAAGACTATAACTATTTAAGCTAAAAATTAGTAATATATTACTGATTAATAAGTATAAATCTAATACTTTCTACTTTAGAGCTCCTTTTTTTCTAATATCTTATAATAGATTCAATATTTTTAAAATTCAAAGCTGAAATTAATCGTTTTTTATAACCTAAATTCCTAATGAATCTTTGAATGATTTCTTCTAAAAACTACTAAAATCTATATATGAAGCTATATATCGAATTAAAAAGAGAAAAACTTTAAAAATATGCTAAGACTGAGGTAAAAGAGGGAGATATCCAGAGGTTTCAAATAGGGCTAAAAGAGTTATGAATAGAGATATTACTCAGAGCCCTAAAAAGACTTAAGCTTGATTATTAGAAGAAAATAATCTAAATATCTCTTCTAGAAGCTTATAAAGGGTTATAAAAGGTAAAGATTAAATAGTAAATAAATCTATAAAAAAACTAATACTTAATAGAAAAAAAGCTTGAAAAAGACTAGTAGAGGCTGAGAAGAGTCTAGCTTAGCTTACTAATAAAGTTTATAGTAAAAATATATATCTTAATAAGTGTAGAATATAACAAGAATATAGATCTTATTCAGAATTTGATAGAAAACGTAGAAATTAGCAATTTGAGTCGAAACTTAGTTTCTACTAAAAATCATAAATAAGTTATTAATATATTTTATATTTATTTATTTCTATTATCTATTCCTAATTATGTTATTCTTATATTTTTATTTATTTAAATACTAATATTAACTTTGATATAGGCTAGGATATAACTATCTCAGTTTAGGCAGCAATTTGGATGGATTGAAGACCAGAGATAGTGGTTATTTAAACCTTTATAAATTAAACTCTATATAGGAGGTATTTTTATATCTAAAAACACTTTATACCCTATATTAAAGTAGCTATTAGAAGTAGTAAGTTTATTATAAACCTTATTATACTTTTATAATTGTTTCTTTTAAGATATAATTATAATACTAATAAGTTATTATAACTATATAATATTATACACTAATTTATATTTAGGGTAGATATTTTAATAAGATAACGCTTCTATATATACTACTAAAAATGTTAAAAATTAGTTTAGACGAAACCATATAAATGTTACAGCCTCTCTAGCCTACAGTTCAAATTTCAAATCTGATTAATAATATCCAGAGTTTACTTAAAAATAGATTAAATAAAAGACCTATTACCTCTTTTGATATAAGAAGTAGTATTAAAGGTATAAATACCTTAATTACTACTATAAAGGAGGAGTGGTGGGCTATTCCGTAACAGGATATAGATAACTATGTTTTAAGTATACTAAGACGCTATAGAGCTGTTCTAGACACTACGGGGTAGTATACTAACTACTAGCTTAAATTATTCTCTCTTTCTTATACTATTTTATCTAAAACTCACCTACTTAAACATCTAATTAATCAGTAATTTATAATACTTAAATTTAAAATATGATCTAAAGATCTTAAAAGTGAATAAATATATAATAAAAAGTATAAAAAAATGAATTATTACAGCGCAAAAACCTTAGTTTTATGTAGATATTTTTCTTCTTCTAAGTTTGTTAATTTTTTTTAGTCGTTAAATGGCTTACTAATAGATACGTGACTACCCGAGAGTAGTCTGGTACATCTTGGCTTTTTAAAGCACCAACCTGTTTCAGTATAGCTACCCACGTTATTGAGTAATATTTAATTAAAAACTACAACTTTTTTGATTACTTTCTTTTGTCACCCCACTGTAATAATTAAGAAATAATACATAACCTCATCAACATAAGTTATTCTATATACCAATATATATCTAGGCTTGCAATTTTCATAACATATCTATCGGAATTTTAAAACTAAAGCAGTTTTATATTAGTTTTCTTGAAATAAACTAACCGTTTATTTATATTATACCCAAAGCCTAGATTTCAACATTCTGGAAAATATCTAGGTTATATCAAAACACTATCTGAATAAAGAATAAAGAAGCTTTTTTCAGTACTGGAATAGCAAATTTAGTATTAATAGCTTTATCGAAGCTATTTTTAAAGAGTAAGAAAATATCCTACAAGAGTTTATAGATAATAATATGTTATTAATATCCAAGCGTTGTAAAGGCGTAGTAGAGGCTAAAGGCTCGTTTATAAAGTATTATCTACCTTAAGTACACTTTTACTGTAGAAAAAATATTTTTTTGAATTACTAACATAAATAGATTTCTGTGTATTTAGAATCTTTACTAAATTTTCTACTTATTAGTTAGATAGAGGTATATTTTTTGGTAGGTTATCGAAGAGAAGATACTCTACTTACGAAGTAATCTAAGTTTTAAGAGAAGCTTTTATTATAGTGAAGTTTAGTGAGTTTTAAAGCTTTAATAGTGCCAACTAAGCAGAAACTTAATAGTGTAAACTAAGCTACTAGATCCTATCTTTTTAAATCACCAGCCTGATTAGGTATAGCTTACTAGACTCGTAAGCTATGATTATTTCAAAAATTATGTTTTTGGTAGTACGTTTTTTCCATGTCACCCCTCTGTACAAAAAAAACTACCTTAATACTATAAAAACTAAGAGAATTTAGAAACCTGTCTAATTCTAAAAAGACTAAGGGCCTCTCTCTGTATAGAGGAACTCTTAACTACTATATTTAACTCAAGAAAAGCAATAATAGATATATACTAGACTCTCTATTAAGCTCTTAATATAGTTTACTATATAATTATCTTCTAGAAATGGGAAGCTAGATAATAGAGCTAACAGATAAAGAATAGCTCTAGATAAGCTCCTTATTGGTAGAGATACTAGTACTTGTAGTAAAAAACATAAATAGGAAATAGAGATTTTATACAGACTACTAAAGCCTAAAAAAGATTGTTTATTTAGATTAATACTCTCTTCTACTCACAAAAGAAAGTGTATTAGGCCTCTTCTAGACTAGGTAGTTTATAAAAGTACATATTCTATTAGTATTTTATAGAATCTGAATTATACTTGAGAATAAATCTTGTATAGCTTTCTATGTATAGTATAGGCTTTTTAAGTAGATAGACTACCTCTTTATCTCTGTAGAAGCTCCTACTATATTCTAGAGATATATCAACAGTATATTAGATAAAATTCTAGAACTAATTACAATAGTATATCTCAATGATATACTAATCTAGACAATAGATCTAAATAGAACTACTACTACCAAGAAGGTAAAGAAGATACTTAGCTATCTCTATAAAGCTAGTCTCTATCTTAATCTTGATAAAGTTTACTTATAATAAACAAAGTATACTATCTAAAATATATTGTTAAGATAGACTACTTAATGAATCAAGATATAAAAGAGATCGAAGCTATCTTGAAATAGAAATATCTGAAAGATTTTAGAGAGCTATAAAGCTTTATGAGATAGATAAACTTTTACTAGGATATTATCTTTTAGCGTATAATATAATTAGTCTTACTCGATCTCTTATTAAAAAAGAATAATAAGTGTATCCAAGAGAAAGTATAGATTAATATATTAAATATAATAAAGTATATGTTTCTAGTAAAACCAAGACTAGTATCATAGAACTCTGATTTAGAAATAATACATAAGCTAGCCTTTCTAGGTACAGCTCATAGCAGATATTTATTATAGTAATATTAAGATATTCCATATTTAGTTACTTACTACATAGCCTCTCTCATAGTAGAATAATAGAACTTCTTAATCTTTGATAACAAACTTATACTAGTAGTAAATATATAGATGTCTAAACAGTAGAACTAATAAATATTACATATACGATTGTAATTCTAATAATCTATAAAATTCTAGAATCATTTACTAAGATGTAGAAAATAAATGAAAATTCACATTACTAAGCTAAAAATCTATTACAGTTCTAATTCAAACACTACTTTAGGCTAAAAAAACTAGCTATAGGACTAGAGGTACTAAGCTATGATAATAAAGATATAGATCTAGAATATCAATAAAAAGAATATGCTATAACTGTAGTTGGAATCTATATTATATATTTAGTTAAGAGCTAGTGTAAATCTAATACAACTCTATAATATCTAGTAGTCTTTACTAACTAATATTTGTACGATCTTCGGTAAGAAAATCAGAAATAAAGTAATAGCTACTAGATAAGACACTAAGTAGTAAGAGAAGAGATACACATCTTCTCTTTAGAGGTAGAAATAAGATAATAGATAAGAGATTATATAATATTAGTATAGAGTATTTTACTCTAAAGAGAAGGAATGTAGCTACTAATGTAGAAACTACTCATAATAGTAATAATGTAGTAGGCTTACCAATTACTTATAGTGTTCGAGTGTAGGATGTGCGAGACCACGATACCTGCTATAGCAGGAGAGAGTAGTAGTACGCTCTAAGTAAAAGATAAGTACAAGTAGAAGGGTTGTATTCAGTCTAATATTTCTAAGAGAAAGGATACTATATACTTTTTTTTCTAATTCTTTTTCTCTCTTCTCTAGAGAGTCTTTATAACCTTTATAGTTATCTAAAACTAGAAGTAAGTTCTATATAAAGCTATATACAACTCTATATACTAGTAAAAGCCTCCTCTACTCGAATATCTTAGCTCTATCAAGCTACTTCTAGTAGAATATAGTAAAAAAATTAGTAAGAATAATAATAAAAACCTAAGAAATTCCTCTTAGGACACCCTATATACCCTTCTAGCGCTAAAGAATATTATGAATATAGAATCTAGGTGCGCTTATAAGCACCCGAATTCTATATTAATAATATTCTATTATTCCCCCTCTTTCTTCTAGCTGTTTCTATAGAGAAAGAATATAAACTAGCCGCTCTTATTAAAGAAGAATATAGTAAAGAGCTTCTTATACTTATAGTTTCTTCTTAATTCTCTTACTCCTATTAGCTAGCTAACTAGCTAATAGTACAGACTTAGCTTAAAAGCTATAATATAGCTTATTAGAGTTACTCTTATTACTCTTCTTCTTATTAGCTATAGTTCTCTTATCTAGTTCTATTCTAAGTTTCTCTATAAGCTTCTTTATAGTATTATCTTAACTAATAATCTTATCTTACTCTGTCTAGTTCTATCTATAATAAGGGTGCTTTCTCTAGTTTAAGAAGAAAGAGCAGTTAGGTACTCCTGCTATAGAGTTAGTCTAAAAAGTATTTCTCTTAAGTTTTTAACTATTAGCTAAAGGCCCTTTATTTCTGGTTTTATATATTTATATTGCTTTTTAATAGACTTTTAGATAGTTCTACTATTATAACTACTAAATACTATATAAAGCTCTTAGCGAACTTAAAGGTCCTTCTACTTTACTTATTCTATTAGTAGTTTTAAGATCTAAAATTTATACATAATATAGATATCTATAAGGAAAGCCTAGATAATATCTTTATATTTATTTAGGTATTAAGATAGAGTGTATAGTACTGCTGCTAAGTCTCTAGATACCTTACTAAGCTTATTAAACATTATACTATATAGAGTTTCTATCTCTCTATTTATAATAGCTATAAACTAAGAAAGAAGAGTCCTTCTTCTATACGTAGCAGGACTGGTTAATATATAGAGAAGTAAAGTGTATAATATATATATCTAACCTTATTGATATAGCTGCTTTATCTATTTCACCTTATAAAACTACTTACTTACTTCTTTTAGCTTATCTATCTAATAATTCTATAGCTTAATATAACTAGTTACTCCTTAAATAGTCTAATCTCTCTATTCTAAGTCCTTAGGTATAATCTTATAGAAACTAGTTAATAGAAGAGTATAGTTATTCTCGTTCTTATTTTTAAATGATACGCTTTCTTAAATAGCCTTAATACTAGTACCTTTAGTTATTATAGAATAAAGATTAAGATCTATATACTTAAATATAGTCTAGTCTCCTTCCTTTATAAACTTTATATAGTAAGTGTATAAAAATAGATAGTATTCTTTTTAGATTACTATTTATATATACTAGTACTAGATATCATCTTATATAACTTACTAAACTAGTAAAAAGTATATATACTATATTTATTCTAGATTTCATTTCCTATTGATGCGTTATTAGTGGTAGTTGTATATATAAAAGTATTTATTAATTATATTCTTATTACTACCTTCTTTATATAGCTATTTAAATCCTAAATATATAATACTTTCTATTGTTCTAAACTCCTTAACGTAATAGGCAACTCTAAGCTCCTTAGTAATCTTCTTCTAATTAATTAGTAAGAAAACCAAGATCGGTAGTAAGTAGAAATAGCAAGTTAGTATATTATCTAGTTATTAGAGCTTCTAATAATACTTCATAAAGAGAGTGAATATTATAGGGTTACTCTATATCTATTTCTATATATCCTTATATAGATAGAGTGCTACTAAGACCTTATTTATATATTTCTAAGATATAACCTATTTAAAGATTTCTATCTTAGTATATACTACTTATACATGCGTAAAATACACCCCATTATACTTAAATAGATTATTAGTAGTTTCTCTACTAACGCTTACCTTAAAATACTATATATTAACTAGCTTAATCTTAGCTAGAGTATTAAGAGATCTTCTACTAGCTACTTCTTACTTAACTAGAGCTAGAACCTAGAAGCCTTAATTAACGTACCTATAGTTTAGTTATAGTACTTAAGTAACTTCCTCTTTAGTAGTATAATCTTTATTACCTATATAAGTTAGATTAAGATAGCTTTCTAGTATAATTAATACTTCTTAACTACTCCTTATATTCCTTTTTTAGTATTTATCTATAAAGAGAGCTAGTCGTTTAATGTTACGTCTTATACTAGTAGATAGCTGCTAGAAGTAGTTAATTATAGATTCTATACTTAGAGACCGGCTGCGTTCTCGCGAAATAGCAGCTTTATTCTCGTAGTAAGCTTTCTGTTGAGTATTAGAAGCGGCTAACAGAGATAGTTAAGATACTAAGCCTTTCTATCTCTACTTCTCTAGTAATTTTATTATAGCACTTAGCAGTTCTTTTATAGATAGTAAAGTAATATCTATCTCTATAAGTATAATAACTATATACTTTGGATACCTCTATACTTGTACGTTAATAAGATTAGCCTTATTACAGAGGGGTGACATGGAAAAAAACTGTTGCTGAAAGTTCAAGTTTTTAAACTATGATAACTAGCTGAATATTAGAGCTATTCCTAATCGGGT
>JALPSE010000428.1:0-23246 GCA_030558545.1 Bipolaris gigantea | reverse complement strand
GGATATACATAGTATCGGACCTCTTGCCAACTTCCGTCTCCCTCAAGCTCCCTTCGTGTCGACACTTTCTTGAACAGCCCGTTCTCTCTCTCTCTCTCACTTCAGCCTTCTTCTCCTTCTTCTTGCTTATTTCTTGCGTCGTCCTCTTTTCCATGCCAACATTGTCTCTACTGCTTCCATATTTCTCGCAGTTTTGCTGATTTGAGTGCATGCAGCTACTTCCACATGCTCACAAGAGACAGTAGATTTGCGTACTCTCTGCAGCCTACCGACAAAACAGAGTTTCTGCATGTCGCTGCTTAGCGCTTTGAAAAACTCACGACAAGTGCGTCGCTCCGCGCATGATACACAACGGTGTTGGGCGATCCAGTATCCGGATATTTTCGCGTCTCTCCAAGCACGCAAAGCTTCAGCCGAAGAACTCGCCAGATACTAGTGACTCCCATGGCTTTCCGGTATCCCATACACGCTTCATGAGCGTGCTCATTTTTGGCACCTACCATCAACGTCAGTACGACTCAACCGAGAATGTACCCGGAAACTACTCACCTGGTTGAGTCCAAAGCCCTCGACCCCTCTGAGCCGATCGAGGATTTTCTCTCTCTGCCCCACCTCCTGTGCATCGCATCCCGCAGCAAACATGGGGAACAGCAAACAAGCTTCTGCCGAACTGCCCCTCCTGATCTTGAACAATAACTCTACAATCGCCCGAACCGCATGCTGCACCTCTGGATCCAATGCGGATTTCCCCAGTACACGACGATGCAATTGGATCAGGCCAGCCCAATGGAACAGTTCGTTGGTCGCATAAATTTCCGTCGTATCCCACGCTCGTTCAGACTCAGACAAGGCGTCTGATCCATGGCGACATGCTTTCCGGATATTCCGGTCCGACAGCCCGTGCTCTAGTGTGCGTCGTATGTTGATGGCTTCCTGTACGATGTCCTGGCTCGGCACCCAGTCTTCGCGCACATGGCCATGTTCATCAACACGATGCGCTTCACACCGTTTGGAAAGCTCGGAGATACGCGCTAGACTGCCAACGCAACGGGTTGTGAAGCCCATCAGGCAGTCGATCTCGAGGTCCTCGTCTGCGGATTCGTTTTCGCTCGACCAGTAGAAAGATCCAAGTGGCATGTCGTTCTTGTGCCCGCTCAGCGAGCCTACGACGTCGAGATAGGCAAACCAACGCGAGAGAAAGTAGGCGACGAGATCTTTCCGGCTCATGCCCCTGGGTCCGCCGCGCTGGGTAATCATCTGGCGCGCCATGGTGAGGTGGTCTTTCCAGGATATAGGCACTTCAAATGTACCCGGGGAGATGATTTCCAAGCTCGCCATCATGATGACTGACGCCAGCGTGTTGTCAGGAACTTCATTTGGGTTTTCTCGGAGCGTCTGTCGCAGTTTGGGAAATACGTCTTGCACCCAGACTGCGATGCGATTGGAAGGCTCGGGATGGTTGAGCATGCGTGCCCGATGCGAAGCACTGTAAGCGAGAAGAAGACTCAAAAGGTTTTCGTCCTGGACGGCCACTGGGAGGCGTCAGCAGACTTGTTCATCGTGTTCGTGGACACTCACTTTGCGGTAGTATATGTCGGAATGGATTCCGTTCGCAATCGTGTGGGACCAAAACCCTAGCTGTGTGATTGAGGAAATGGTGAAAATAGATTAGATTCATCTGGTTCTCCATGAGGAGGGCCGGCAGGGGCTCTAGCGACTTGCAGATCCTAATGGGTACGGGTTTGGCGTAGTATCCTCCCTTTTCAAACGCCATGACTTTGCTTTCGGCTTCGGCGCTGCCGTACAGAGTTTCTCCGTCGAAACTCACTGCGTTGGTTTGCGGGCTGTAGACGGCAATAGCCGACGAGTCATTGTTCCGTGGGGTGTCCAGGTCTGCGAGACCCAGGTCGTAGCCGTAGGTTGTCGAGGTCGAATCAGCAATTGGATACTGTGTTCCGCTTTGGCCCTGATTTGTGTCTTGTAGATCCTGGACGAGGGATTGCACAGATACACGACACGGGGTTGGCAGTGAGAGAGCAGGCTCCTGTGATGCAGATGCTGCGTGTGCAACAGCTCCTTCACAGCCGACTGGTGCTGGTATTTGAGCAAAGTCACGATAAGGGCTATGCGGAGTTGGCGAATACGAGTCCGAGTATGTCGGTCCAGGTGATCCGCTAAAGGCCCCATGTTTCTGGTGTCTGAACATGACATCTGCGGCCATTTGCTGAGGCGGCGCTGCCGTATTGGTGGGGGCGAGGACCGAGGCATTGGCATTGAATATGCTGAAACTAAACGTTGTGGATGGTTGACCATCCAAAGTGGGTTGAAAATGTGTCTGCGTGTATGGTGTTGATGGGGATATATCGCTCTGGAAAAAAGAGCCGCCTTCAGTCGAACCTGCACTAACGACACTAAGGGGCATGGCCTGCATCGTGATTAGGTCAATGTCCTAGGTAGTTATTCGAGGGGCGATGATGGAAGGGGAACCTTACATGCTGCAACTGCATTGGTGACTCAGATGTTGGTAGGAACATTCGGGAAGTATCTTCGACTTGAGAGCATGCTTCATATGGACCGCCCTCGGTGGCACTCGACGCGTCCAAACACGTGTCAACTTTATCCCTTCTTGCACGACCACCCCAGGTGAGTCGAATACTGTAGTCGCATGCTTCACCTTGCCGTTCACAATTCGTACACGATGGCTTTTCTTCTCCACTGAGAAGAGGTTACTTGCTGACAGACGGTGGTTAGACAGCTACCTACCATTTTACTTTTCGAGCCTTGCACGGCCTAGGCATGATTAGTGTGGATGCGCGGGTACTTGGGGGTCATGGAATTACCAGCAGCCATTTCGCGATCTCTTTTTCGGCTCGACGCCTGGTTTCTTCGGGCGAGGCATCGTATCCGCGGATTGATTTGCTGGACGTGGGTCGGACAAAGAAAGCAAAGACACTACAAGCGACGTCTGTATGTAGTAGAATGCTAGGTATCTGTTATGTGCGTGACACAAAAAAGGGCTAGTTTGGATGGCTGTCTCTATAGTAGTGCAAGGCGCTGGTCGAATGGTGGTGAGCGTTGAATGCACGAATTCTGCATGCGACCGCTAGGCGGCTGGCTGCACAAATCGTGTGACTTTGGCGACTAGGGCTGATCGATGCATGGCTAACGCGGGGAAATCATTTTCACGTCCAACTTGTCGTTTTGTGCGACATTACCACGATATGCACTGCATTCGTCGCGACCATGGACAAAAGATGGGAGATGGGGAACGATAGTAAGGTTCCCCCCCGGTGCACTTCGCGCCACGCGCCAATCACAACGTTCGAAGTTTCGTCCGTCGGGCGCGGCAGGGGTCTGACACCGCCTCTCGTCGCATGCGGCGGAGCATACAAACATAGGAGGTACATACTCAGACATCTAGTAACCGGAAACTCTATTCTCGCGTCTATGCGGACCGAGAGACAGCATTCCAGGTATCTAACGCTTCCTCCACTACTACACTATTATCTATCCCAGAGATTCATCTTCACCGTGTAGAACAACATGGGAGAATGGCACGAGGCATGGAAACTAATCATGCGTATAATTGAAAATACATTCATTCATCAACCATGCTAGACACAGTCCTGCTACTGCTAGCCTAGACACGAGTGCTTGCACTAAAAGACATTACTATCATAATCTGACGCTCCATAATACCTGGCTACACTAGACCCTGACTAGCAGACATCATACCACTGTCGCAAAGGAACGTGAAAGTCGTGATTTGTTACTCAAACGCCGTGTGTCGAGGACGAATGCAGCATGCGTTTGCAAGAATCCGGAACATGCCGCTTCGCCTACTCGATGTTGATCTTGCGAGGCTGGGGAGCCTGAGCCTTGGGGACGACAATGCTCAGGATGCCGTTCTTGAGGCTGGCCTTGACATTATCCTGGTCGACACGGGCTGGGAAGGCGAAAGAGCGGTGGAACTCGCCAACAGAGCGCTCGCTGACCCAGTACTTGGCTTCCGTGTCATCGTGCTTGCTGACTCCCTTCTCCTGCGACTGCTTTGCGACCTTGTTGTTGGACTCGGATGGATCGTCCTCGACCTTGGGCTGGTGGCCGAGCTTCTTCTGGCCCGACTTGTCGCCGCTCTCGATGAAGCCCTGTGGGCGCTGACCTTCCTCGCGGACGTGCTCGTGGCGGCCAGAAATGGTTAGCGTATTGTTGTCGGTCCACTCAATGTTGACGTCCTTTTGCTCGACACCGGGAAGCTCGCCGTGAAGTTCGTAGGCATCCTTGGTCTCCTTGACATCGAACTTGGGAGTGAAGGACCGCACGCTCTCGAATTGGCGATCGAGGTTGCGGAAAGCCTGACGGTCGTACTCGTCAAAGAGACGGAACATGGGAGCAAATTCCTGAGTAAACCTTGGGAAGAGAGACATGGTTGCTGGAGTGTTTGACAAGTGTCGAACGGTTGTAGGCTTTGAGATGCGGTTGAGTTGTCGTGGAATTCGTGAGATTGTTGAGCGCAGTGATTGCATAAGAGAGTTGTTGTGACTTGCTTGTGATGTCGAGCTATGGGAGCGGATTCACGGGCTCTTTATACCTGAGAGGGGGCTTCGTCCAAGTATCGAGACTGCCTCAGCGCAGGGTTGCGAGAAGCATCGGAGATGGTTCAGGGCGCTTCTAGTGGTTTCGAGCATCGTGTTTGCCGTCATGAAGACGTAACTCCATCACACCACATGGGCACATGTGGCAGGCGGGATATCATGGGGAGAGGAAAGACTGTGTGTTGTGTCCCTCACCAACCCCGCCCGCAGAAGGGACGCGCACCCGCTCGAAACTTCCAACATCAGCCCATGTCACGTGACCGAGCCACGCCCACATTCGGGCGGGGTGAGCCAGCCTTGCTGCATTTCTGCTCAAACGCCAGCATATCACCAGATTCCCAAAGATGTACATACTAGTACGTGAGTAGTCGTTGTAGTAGTCGTTGTAGTAGTAGTAGTAGTAGTAGTAGCAGCAGCAACAGCATACGGTCGTCGTTCTGTGGGATGCTCCATTGTCCCCATGCTTGGTGCGTTGTTGCTCTTGTTGCTGCGGTAGCGCACATCTTCCTCGGCCAGACATGCCAGAATCAATACATGTCGTTGCTACTGCTCCCTATGGATATCCCGAATACCCGGCTCCGACCACGACTCGAGTTGATTCCTTCCGCGACGCAGTAGATACTCGATGGTACCAAAATCTTTCTTGCCAACATCCCGGTGTTTGTGGAACTGTGATCTGCACGCACTCGACGTCAGTCGCCAATTGATGCTTCATTTGGCACATAACCCCGCACCTTGCAAAGTCACGAAAGTTGGCTTGCGTTTCCTGCGTCTACGTTAGGAGGATGCAAGTGTAGTGTATGTAGTATGTACAAAACGCAGCCGACATACGATTGGTTTTTGTCTCACCGCTCGCAAGCACTGCCGGTAGAGCGACAGCACATCTTTCTGAAGTCCAGATAATCTCACCATGATTTGGCAAGCTGACGTTTGTGGTTGTGGGGAGATTGCTGTTGATCGTGAACCACCAAGCTTGGGAAGAACTGTGGCGAACAACGCCCTAGTCCTGAAACAGTTGGTGCGACGGCCGCGATCGTGAGGCTGACATCGATGATGCAAGCATCTGCATCGCTGCTGTGAGTGCCTGCAACCCCAACCCCTCTCACCAAGACACACCCCTGAATGCATGGTATTTGAATAAATCTCTGCAGATCCAGTTGTCATACACTACTGTTCACAAAAACATATTGTTCATTCGAACTTGTACCAAGAAAACAAAGACTCGCGGCTCCAACGCCAAATGGCGTACGGTACCCGCGTGCTGAAAGAGTATTCCTCCCAAAACTAAAACTACCAAAATACCAGCCTAGGCGTCATCGAACGCGCTCAGCTTGACTTTGATGTCGTGTGGCCACACAAACCATTGTTTGTGCAGATCCCACTCTTTGCTAGGATCCTCAAGGTCAATCTGATCCATCGTTAGCACAAGCTCCATGTATAAAGTTGCCATTGCCGGCCACGAAGCCACATACCTGGTATTTTCCAAATAGAGTTGCAACAACCTTGTACACCTCTACAAGGGCGAGTGTCTTACCAATGCAGACACGATTGCCAGCTCCAAATGCCATGTCGGCATCTTTCATTTTTCGGAGCCTAGCCTCGTAGCTGGCCATGTCTTCCTTCTCGCCACGCAGCCAGCGCTCTGGGCGGAACTCGTACGGCTTCTCTCCATACACATCTTCTTTGTAGTGGATGACCCACGGATTCACGCCAACAATTGTGCCCGGCGGCAGAACGGTTCCATCGGCCAATGTGAGACCAGTAGAAGGTACAACTCGCTCAACGAGTTGGCCGATAACGGGATGCATGCGGAGACCTTCCTTAATGCAGGCATCAAGGTAGGGAAGCTGCTTGATGCTGTTGTAGGGGGTTGGGTAAGATAGTTGTGCAGAGTGAAGTTCTTGTACCAGACGCGCCTTGCAGGATGGAGCCTTGAGAAGATGGTAGAATATAGCTTTCATGACGATTGCGAGTGTGTCGGCTCCACCAAGTATCTACGCAGAAGGAGCGTTAGTATCAGTGAGTTGATCCAAGCGGGAGCTTGGCGTCTGAGAGCATTCTCACTGCAACCTTGTGGGGAAAATGGGACTCACATTGATAATCATATATCCGATGACTTCGTTATCGGTAACAAGCTCGGGATGCTCCTTTTTTGCTTCGAGAAAGCCATTGAGCATGTCGTTTCTGCCTTGACCAAGTTCAGGGTTTTGCATGCGCTCCATGAAACGCTCGACCGAGAAGCCAGCGGCAACGGAAAAGTCATCAAACTTGTACAGCGAACGAGGCCAGTGTGGGTTTTTTCCAAGCCATTTGTCTAGAGCGGGGATTTGGCCGACCTGGATGGGATCAGCATTTGCTCGCATATCATTTCATAACTGTGGGAGCCTAGGCATTTACGTACCACGGAGAAATAACGCATCACACGCTCAGCAGTACTGATTCTTGAGGTTTACATGGCGAGTCAGCATGCATGTCACATATACCCCCTTCGACCTGTGCAGCTACTCACACATCCCCAATATCTTTGGCTTGGTCCATGAAGCCGATTCGCTTGCTCCAGGTCATGTCGCCGAGGAAATCCCAGGCGAAGAAGGAGATCCAGTCGGCAATGTCACAGGTTTTGCGTTTGTTGGCGCCTTGAGTAAAGCAGGATTCCATACGAGCACACAATACACGCAGATTCTCGTCCATGATGCTTTCGAGCTGAAGGGCATTCTGAAGACTGTACAGCCTCTGGATGGGCTTAACCGTCTTAGCGTGGAACTCGTTGCTGCGTGTGCTGAAGATATTTTGGATGATATGGCCGTCTTGAAGGGCATCGTTAATGGTCCGGAGCACAGTCAGTACACGAGGGTCATGGTCATGGCAGGCACATGATGGAGCTTGTCTTACATAATAATCACTCTTTTGGAAAAGTCAGCGGTTGCACACGTCCCTTGTATGCAGGGTCTTGTGAGCTTACCTTCATAAAGGTCCCACGGGTATTGTAGATCGTCTTGATTAGCTTGGCATCCGCGATGCTGATCGTCTTGGGGCCTAGCCGGACGACGTCACCATGCTGGTCATGGAGCTTCCTCTGCGTCTCAATGTGGGTCTGGCCGTAATGGTTGAAGAAGCGCCAGATGTTGGAGAACTTGGCTAGGAACGGCCCGGGGATTTTCTTGAGTGGGGATTGAAGGTAGGCAAGAATGTGTTGGGTGATGAGATAGACAGTTCCCAGGCTGATCGCCTTTACGAGCAGGCCCGCTAATCCCATTGTTATGTACACGCTGTATGTATCCTGCAGTGTGATCGGGACCGTGGTAAGGGATGAAACAGAGTTGCAAGGGCGGCTGAGAGATGGGGATCAAGGCGCTCTACATAAGAACGGCCACTCTCTGCACATATTATACCTCGGGCGAGCTAGCACTGGGTGAGCCTGTGGGGCTAGCCGTCTCTTCGCATGTGCATGGCTGCATGGCATCCTTCCTACTGCCAAGGGCCGTGGACTGCTGGGAGGTGGAACTGTCGCCACGCTCGTTTGCGAGGATGCATTACTTTTGCATAGGACACCACCATCCCCGTGTGCGTTTAGTGATTGACATGCCAGGGTTTACCGACTTATGTCGGGTAGGCCAGTGCTCTCGGACAACACCCTAGGCGTTGCGGAACGGGGGGGGGGCAATCTCTCCGTGTTTAGTGGGTCTGGCCAACGTCGCCAAGTGTATTTGTAGTATGAGTAGACCAGATAGCAGATCCTCCGCCACGCTGTCGGAACTGGAAGAGGGTAGCTGTAATTGTCGCGGCATGGAGCGACACGGAAGCATGACTCCGCCAGGCGGCGCCCTTGCGTATAGCCGGGGCCAAGGCCACAAAAAGCAAGTCGAGACTGACCCAAGCTGGCCCCCCACCTGCATCCGCCCAAATGGAGACGCGGGCCCCCAGTCGAAGAAGCGCGTACAACGGCCCGGGGCGGGAGGTTCGCCTGTTGTGCTAACCCACAACTCGTAAGCAGGTTTCGACGCAAATCCACATGCTCCGCCCCTCGTCCCTCGTCCCTCACCACCTCCACCTCCCCCATCTCTCTTGACCGGCCAATAGTGACCGGCCCGCGGAATCAGCGACACGTGAAGCCATGCACTCGTGTACGCCATCTGGTACCGCGCTCGCCTAGCACACGTCGATTACCGAGTCTTGGAGACTACGATTCACATACACATGGCAGGAGGCGTACACTTGTCCTCGCCCTTACCAGTGGATGCTACCTGTTGTATCGCCGCGGCGGCACTAGGGTCTACATGAGTAGCCAAAGATGTGCCGTCAAGACCCTCGGGTCCTCTTCATCCGAATATTCTTTTTCTTCCAGCCCCGCCCCCCTCGACACGGATCATATACAGAGTTGGTGGCGGCGCTGGCGCAGTCTACCCAATTAATCGCCGTTCATAGCAGTTGGGCGTACATGGGAAGCAAGGCTCTGTTTCAAGCTTTGCGTTAAGCGGAAAGAAGATTGACAACAGCTTTGGGAAACGGTGCAGGCGATACAGATGGGGGCATTTCACCGTTCACGCGTACGGCCTACACAAAGACGGAATGGCTGGTTGTCGCCAAGGCTTCCATGGAAATTGAGATTGGGCGTAGCGCCCGGGGAAGCAGCACACACATCCGACGCTAGGTCGGATCCGGGCTGCGGGTGTCCGTCTCTCACATGGCCGCGGCCAAAAGGTTGGTCAGAAGCCCCAAGGGTCGATCTCTTCCATGTCAAGCCACGTTTGGGTCAAGTAGCTAATTCCATGTTTGAATCTTTGTGCAGCAGGATCCGAGCCACCTCATCATATGGTTTTCGACAAGATTGCGAGAGGAATAGCGCAGCAAGAAAAGCACCGCCTATGGGCCCCGACAATGGCCTAGGGTCAGGTTCATTTGCCTCGCTTTGAAGCCTGCCACTTCTTCTGCCGGGAATGGGTGCAGGAGACCCAGTGATCAACCAGACCCTCGGATTTGTTTGCAGATGCCTTTTCTTCTTCGGCGTTGGCATTGTCCTGATTGAAAGGAGACATAGAGACGGCGACATACTCCTCTTTCTTGCCCACCAAACCCACCCGTTTTCGACACGGCAGCCTATAGCCGTAGGCTTTAAATTCTCTGTCTTGTCTCACTCATATCTTGCACGTACCGCCATAGCTTCGACATAGGGCTTACGCGGGTCTCTCGTTTATTTCAAGACGGACACCCTTTCGCCCGTTACTGGAGTCACGCGCCAGTGTCTCACGCCAGCCGCGGGTCGTCAGACGAAGACAACCCAGCCCCGTTTGCGAGCAGGACCACTGAGCCATTAGCGATCAAGATGGGCAAGCCAACTGATTTTGCAGACATACTCAATGGAGTCATGTGGTTTCAGGTCTTTCTCGCTACCATCTTCATTGCACTGCGCCTCTATACACGCCAGCGGATTGTACAGAATTTCGGATGGGACGATGTATTGATGTTGGTCAATTTGGTAAGTCAATCTCTCTGCATCCTCGCACTGTCTATGAGGAGCGCTTTCTGACTTTTATAGGCTACTTTCATAGGTTATGTAGTGTGCATATCCATCGGGGTCAACTACGGAGTAGGGAAAAGGACAGCTGAAATTATCCGTCTCGACCTTGACTACTCCAAAGCCATCATGTGGGAAGCGATAGGTCAGGGAATATGCATCATGGGAATCGCTGCCTCCAAAGGCTCGGTGGCGCTCTTCCTCTTACGCATCGTTGTCAAGCGGTGGCATGTTGGCATCCTCTGGTTTTGCATAGCAAGCACTACCATATTGTGCATCATTACAACGGCGCTCCTATACGTCCAGTGCATACCCACAGCATTTCTATGGGACCGCACCATTGAAGGTGGCCACTGCTGGCTCAACTTCACTCCAGTCGGTCTGACCATGGGTGCTTGGTCCGCGTCCATGGACTTTGTTCTTGCCATCCTTCGTAAGTCAACGAGTACGACACGAGCTCCAACCCTGCTGACCCATCCCAGCTTGGCACGTTCTCATGGGCCTCAACATGAAGTATAAGGAGAAGATTACCATCGCATCTGGTCTTTCACTTGGCATCTTCGCTGGTGCATGCTCTATTGTTCGCACCATTGAGCTGCAGTCTCTTGCGTCCATGGATAACTACGTGTACGACACTGCCAGCATGCTTCTTTGGTCCTCTTCAGAAGTCTGCATGACCATTGTCTGCGCATGTATCCCAGTCCTCCGTCCCTTGTATGTACGCATCAAGTACGGCTCGCGCGGCGATTCGTCAAACAAGGACTCGTATCAGCTCAAGGAGTACTCAAAGTCAAAAAGCAGCCGTGGAGATGGGAGTCAGCCTGGAAACAAGATCTACATGGGCCCTGGTGAGAGCGTGCTACAGACGACTGTTCGCATGGGCAGCGATACTGCGAGTGAAGAGACTATTCTTAGAGATTGCGACGAATCGAGACAACATGCGAGCGTATGGGATCAACTTTCAGGGACAAAAGAGCAGAAAGATATTCATGTTACCACGACGCTTACTTCAAGCGACCATTATGTTTGAGTAGAGAGACGGACACAAATGCAACGACATACGATCACTAGATTCTACATAGTCAAATAGATTTTGCACTACGCTCATCGCATACGTGTTATTAGATTGTAATTTTTTTTTCGAAGAAATTGTTTCTGACAGGCAAATTGTGTGCCGATTCCGAAAGGCCTATCGCATACTTACTCAATCCCAGTTCAGCAGTGTGCATGTTGTCGACTAGTCCCTGTGCAGGATTTGCAACTCAAGGTCTTGATCGGTGTGCAATGTGTATGGTATTGCCGAAATGAAGCCGTCGTCAGTGCGAATGCCGAACCTCACGGCATCCCTTCGCCGAACTGTTCCGTTCCAGCAGACTGTTGGGCCCATATAATCGGCAAGACATGGAAGAGGGTGTTGGCCTGTAGATCATGTATTTATTGCGCGCGTAACAGGTCCTTTTTTCCACGCTTGCGACTATAAGCATTGCTTTCTCCACACTTCCACTGCTAGGTAGAAAAGCATTTTCTATGCAATTGGACTTTCCCATCATGGCATGGTCAGATGGTGTCGTGTGGTAGAAGATGGCGTTTCAACACGGGTCCACGGCCCCGCATTTCGCGCCCGAGGAGGGGTCCCCGCAAATATTGTTGGCTGTCTAGCATGTACACAACACTCAAGCCCCCACGACGGAAGCCTACCTAGCTATTTCTTTTGTCCACACTGTGAGCGAAGGGCAATTCCCAACGGCGATCAAAAAAAAAGGTTTCAAGCGTGTACGCCTGTTTCTATTGAGGATGATCGATATCAAACGAGCAGCAGCCTTGGACGCATGGACAAAATAAGGAAATCAGCAAAGAGGGGAAATCTCAAAGCGATTCTAGCGGATTGGCAATCTAGACTCAGCAATGCTACACGATCTTCTCAAACAAACAAAAGCAATTTGTCACGGCTGCTTAGTTGCATGCAAGACTTCGCACGAAAAAGAAATATCGAATGAGACAACCAACGGACGCTAACACGCGCCGTCTCTTTTTCCACGGCTCAAGAAACGGCAAAGATGTACATGCCTATCACTTTGCACCTACATGCCATGTTGGATAGCCCAACCAAAATCGACACACACACATACACTGAAGTGAGCCGCGACTGTGTTCATTTCGCTTCTTTCCCATTCAGCCTTCTGACCACGCGTATGGGGGGCACAGCCCCCCACTCCCTCTCCCCCCTGCAACTCCCTTCACGTGTTGCACACATGGAGCGGTTGGATGGTGTGAGGCTAGTAAGTAAAGATATGTGGATTTCATGCTTGGGAGTTAGACTCTGTTCGCCATGTACACCGAGATCAATAGTGGTCGACAGAGGTGGTGGACGTTTTTCTGTGGGGCTGTCAGCCAGACTCGAGTCTGACTTCCCAGGTAATATGCCGAGGCGCTACACGGCCTGAGTCGTCACCCTCGAAAGTTCTTTCGGCAGATTTACTGTTGCCCAACAACTGCCGTCAAACCTCTACCATCTTGGACAGCGGAAGGTATGGACCCCATTTAAGAGTAAACCTAGTTTCCACGGCCGCTTCTTTTGGGACACTGCCGTCGTAGAGTACGATTTATCCTCAGAAACAACATCGAGTGAACATCCATTCAGCCAAGTTCAATCGAATCGACGCTTTTTTTGCATTCGGTAGCTGGGGGTTCCCCTGACTACTTTGGCGATAGTGAGCTTCACATACCTCGACTCTGGACCACCTCAAGTCCGACTCCTCACTTCTTGTGAGCATGATGTCTGCAGACTTTATATCGTGGTATGGAGTATGAGCGTGCGGTGGTGGCCAAGTATAAGGTAAGTAGAACTGATAAGAAGAGCAAGGCGATGGCCAGGATCTACTCGCTGACCTGGAAGATATAATCTCTCTGAGAATGGATGATATTACAGTGTTGTATTTGTCTCCGACTTCCCCCCAAAGAACGACCAAGTGCAGGTATCTAAATATCAAGCAGAGTCTACACAGTGTATCAAAAGACCGTGATTCGCATGCATAGCCGCTTTGTCCACGCCAACACGTACCGATACGCATCGTCACCGACGTTATTGCAAAGAATCAAGATAAAGAAAAAGCTCAAAGACTCGGACTCGCCGTTACTCGTGACCAAACCTTCGGGCCAGACCCTTACGCCCTTTGGTCACCTTGACGCTGCATGGCAAGACACACTGGCACAAACAACGACGCGATGATGCTACGCTAAAGCCATACATCTGTCGGGTACGGGCCTTAATCGACGGAAAACTCTGAATGGCAATCCTGGTGTCCGTGATATCATGCAATTCCCACATATTCCACAAGCCCAGTACGTCACCATCGCGACTTGGCTGATTCGCTACCCATCATCATTAAAGCACAATGCAAGTAGAATTTTCGATAAACTGAGACACATTCCGAACAGCTGACCCTCTGTTTCATGTTCATGAGGTGCGGTCGATAATTGGTGGGCTTGGCCGCTCCTCAGATGCAAAACAAATAGGATGGAGGCCAGCATCGATTACAGCCGTTAAGCCGGTAGATCTAATCCGTGTAACGAGAAGTTAACTGGTTGAGAACGACTTTGACACATTGGCACCATGCTTCGGTGACCCCGTACACGCTAGCAGCTACTGCAATCCTGAGCGAATGACATGTGCAAGGCTGTAGCAGGATGGAGACATGTCATGTAGGCCGGAGGCCCAAGAACCGAACATTCGGATTTGACAGGCACAAAAGCCGGGCGCCCATGCAGTCTCCTATGCATAGCATTTTATAAAATCACCCAAGGGGCTTTTGGCAAGCGCAAGGCTTAGTAGCTTTGTGGTACAGGAACATTAGCGATGGCGGACAGATCCGAGGCTCGGGGCGTTTACGGCAGGTCTGGAGCAAGTAGGAGGGGGTGCACGGTAAGCCGTAGTCACTTCTCCAACCATACCTTTGTCAATGAATGTACCACGTACAGGAAAAAACGCCGTCGTTTGCAATCGTCATCTCTTGGCCGGTTGGCACCCCTCCCTCTACGGTGTACTAGTTTCCGATACCAACGACTGGACACTTCACTAGTGGCGGCTGTCCGAGCTGAAGAGCCTGACCGGTTCGGCCATGTATGTAAGCATTTCGCGCTAGAGAAAAAGCGGTGTCTCAACCGCGAGTTGATCTAGTTGTGCGGCTTATACATAGGAAAGGGAGGGGTGGCGTAGTGGGTTTTCTCGGGAATCTTTTACCACGCTGCTAAGGAATCCGCAGGGTTAAAAGTTCGAATCTCTCCCCCTCTAAATAAAAACAATCTCTAAAACTAATATTAAAGATGTTTCGTATTTGACTGAATTCCTTTTAGAATCTAGGTAAGTAGAAAGGAGTTTTTAAGTTTTAGTACTGAAGAAGCTCTCTTAGTATTTCTTCTTATAGAGTCTTCTATATATTAGAGAAAAATATAGTATATCTAGCTACTTTAGAGACAACGTATATAGATAATACAACCCCATTATTTATACATAGAAAAGAAGCTTGTGAAAGGCCTTCCTATCTATCGCCCAGCTTATTCATCTTCAACCTACCAAGACTTTCTGCACACCCGCTCGAGACAAAGGTCAAATTAGGTAGATGCCCAAAGCCGATTGGTGAGATGGGCAATGGCCGTTTGTGAAATCTACAGAGACGGAGCCACCAGCTGGCATACAGGGTTCGGCGGATGACGCACTCCTCGTACCTTTCATAGGGATCACAGACTTGTTATCTCAATACCGATTGCATCTTCTTTACGACAAATGCGATTCCGATTGTACGAATCCCAATTACCAACTTGGTGTCTGGGCAAGGCGGAAAGCGCGGTTCTGTTCGAATCTGGTCCCTAACTTGTCTTTCGTCATTGCAGCCTCAAATGCTGGTAGCGAACACTTGCTGGTATCTGACCAATTGAGATACAGAGCTCAGTATCACATGTCGCGGCCACGAGATCCTGTCCAAAGGAATATCATGATATTCCGCCATTATCACAGCCATGCTGACAGCCCTGAATGAAGGTGCTAGAAGAGACCACCACTCACGATCAGCCCCTGCTGGGGCACTCTGTCTGCGGCTCGCGCAACTTCAACCTAAGTTACCAGATCGTTCGCAGGCTTTAGAGAACTATGCAGAGCGAAAGATGTACAAGAACTTGGGTGAGAAAACCCTCACAGCAAGCGTCAGCTGCCAGATGTATCTGGAGGGTTGTGCCGGAGATTGCTAACGGGATTGGTTTTAACGCATGAGGCACCATTACACTGCATGATTGCGTCTGGCGATTTCTTCCACGCATTGATGTAGCATTAAGTTCACAAAACATCCATGGCGATGGGCTTTATGTATCTAATCTCTATCCCTTCTACGAGGAGCAGATTAGACAGATAGGCTGTGTGCGCATAGGCTCGGCTCATTGCAGCAACAATCTTCATTCATCGTCTCAGCTAAAACTAGCCATTAAATATTCATATACATCGAAAAACACGAAACAGTACAAGGATCCGCACTCCAGACTATATATCAGACAGCTTGTATCCGATCGTTTCTCTTAGCAAAGCTTGTAGAAGTTGGGTCCACCTAGGCCCTGGCAGAGCAAGATGGGCCTGCAAACGGCCCTGTTAAATTCAGGACCCCACTGCCGCACACACCAATCGTCGGTGAAGACCGTGTTCATGGCGACGGTGGTTGTGGTAGCTGGGTAGCACTAAATAGTTCTTGATTAGAACAGATACTTTGATCATCTGGGTCCATATGGGAGAGAGAGGGGGGGAGAGAGAGAAAAGGTACGGTGATGGTAGTCAAGCAGAAAACGTAGACTTACCCACTCTCCTGGGCCATTGATTGCGCCTCTCATATACTGGCAGATTCCAGAAGCCCTGGTCTGTCCAGCAGCATTCAGGCAGCTGCACTCCTCACTCTTGACGGGGTATCTGTTTTGCCTTTGTTTAGCTAGCTTCTAAAAGAAAAATTGATAGGGCTAAAGGAATATTCCTTACACTGGTTCGGCGGCGGGCAGAGCGGCAGCCAGAACGGCATGCAGAGCAACAAGCGTGACGAAGAAGGCCTTCATGATGACTGGTTTTGTTTGTTTGAAAGTCAACGAGGAAACTTTTCGGCTTGGATGAGTAGAACAGGCGAGTGGTGAGGAACAAAAAAGATGTTTCCAGCTCACTGTCTATGTATATACATATGCATTTCCCCCATACATCTCAGTTATTGGTTTTTAAATTGCTATCGAGCCATATGCATCATGCGGTGCATGATTATCTGCAGCTTCTTGGATGCGCTCCACTTATGCTTGCATATGTTATTAAGATTCCATGTTTTAACATCGGGGAGCAACCATAGAAGCATCTTTCCCCGGAAGATTCGGCCAAGCTTATCCACTCTTAGTCTTGCTCCTCCTCCCAAGGCTTCATTGTCAGGGGAAGGGGAGGCGACTGTTCAAATCGGCTTGAACACCGAGCATGGTCCCATTGTGATAAGAAACCCCCAGTCAACCCCAGATTCTAAGCCCCGTTGGGCTACAGCAACGGGCTGGGATGCGCATGATGCCAAGCAAAATCCGTATGGCGACACTGGTAAGCTGCAAGGGCGAAGCAAAACACCACTGTGCTTGTGATACTTGTCCTATTGCAAAGGCTAACTCCACCTAGTGGCTTGTGTGCTCCTCCAGAACACCAGCCTCACAAACAACCAAGGCCGACAAGAGCGCACTGAGTTCTTTCATGGGAGTTTCAGGCAAAGAGCTCGCTGCTGCACTTGTCGCCTTGAATCCAGACTACAGACTTGGTATGCAGCGCAGATCAATACCACGTCGTGATGTAACATGACTAGGAAGTACCTCGTATAAAACCACTTTTCGGGTTGCGCCAATTGCGCAAGGATCGGCACTTGCTCCCAGGTACGAAAGCATACTTTTCCATGATTTCTGTCTTGAATAGGCAGGACTAAAACGCTCTGTGGATCTGATATGATGAGATTAGGTCGGCATATCGCCATCTGCCGTCGTACAGGTTAGTCTCAATCGCATTTTAGAAGGTAACAACCCTCCCCCCTTTGTGCATCCCTCCCATGTTTGCATCCTCAGACCACGTTGTTGTATGCGCCCAGCACAGCCGTTACTTGAATAGGCCCCAATGTGCTCAAGGGTACTAGCTTTACTGCCCCATGATTGGCTCGGCCCTCCGTATTCCGCGCATTGGTAGTCTGCCAAAGGATCTTCCGCCTAAGTATGACCTGCAAGACCAGTATTGGACAGCTTTAAGCGACCGTTGAACCGTCATGCACACAGTACGGGACTAACCGCACTTTGCGTGTGTGCCGTACGGCACGTTCACATTGCCAAGGTACTCGAGTCAGAGAACGCTTCCAAGCTACCCAGTCCTGTGATGGATTCCAGAATGCACTTTTGCTCCCACAGCGTTCACATGGCTTCGTTCCCTATGTTTCCAACATGGCGTGTCTCTAAGCACACTCCTTTTACTAACGCTATCGTAAGTCCCAGCTGCTGGCTGTTGTCAAAGCACTGGAGAGATCCATACTCCACATCCTCTTAGTATCAAGACAGCAACTGATGGGATGAGTGCACTGTAGCCGCCTTTCGAGTGCGACTCTGCTTCAGTGGTAGATGATGGTGTATACTGAAAATTTACATACCCTTCCTCGTGACACGAAGCTACTCGATATACTACCACTGATTTTATAATCTCCATAGTTAGCATGGAGACGAAAACATTTCATAAGCACGCTGCGCGTGGCAATTCAACCTTTTTTTGTTGATTTAGTAGGTAGCTCTACCTATATTTCCGCGCTAACTTCACTGTCGCCTTTTAACTAAACCGACTCCTCTGATCTAGCTTTTAGGCGAAATAAGTCAAGACATTGCGAATTGAAATAGACCGTATCAACATCTCTCGCATCTCTTCATCAAGTACACAACGCATGTCTGCTACTTGGTGCTTCGTGACTTGGAAGTGCGTGGCAACATAGGTACGCGAAAAAGGGCACGCGACTATTTGCGGGGCCACTGCAACTAAAGGACCACCAATGGATGACATTATCGTGCTATCCGCATGGACTTCGACCGTCAGACGATGTTCAAAGAGCTATGAGGCGCCATTAAATATTTGTGTTACTAGCCTACTATCCGGAATCGCTGATTACTGTTGTGTTTTATGCTAGTAATTCGGAGTTCGCGCGACTAAATTCTACGGTAGTAATTGATTATCTCCGCACGCATCGGCAGTGAGAGACGGCCCCTGTTTAAAAATGAGAGCTGATGAAGTAGTGAGTGCGCAGCGAGTTGCTTCGGTGTGCAAGTTGTTGCTATGGTTGGGTCAAAGTTCCTGACACAACCTAGCTTTCTGACCCTCCGTACGGACTAATGCCAATACTGGGAGTAATACTAGGTGCTGATGGAAGAGAGAAAAGGGTGCTGGCATTTATGATGGCTGTGGACTGACAACTGAGGTTGAGTATGCAATCGAGCTAGTCCCCACATCCGAAAGATGCTTGTGTGCCTGAATGAGCCCGGCATCGGTAGTATAGTACAGGGATTGCCCTTGTAAATCTCACGGATGCGCGGATTTATGATTCCATGCTAACAGTATGCCATGGAAAGGCCATGCCTGACACTGCACTCGTGATCGTGCTACGTCGGCTTTGTTTACGTAGTCGTCCAATAAAGTACCTACATGGCTGAGTCATCGTATATATATGTACATTAGAGAGAGTGGGCAGGAAGTCATTGTCTGGATCCCGCTTTGGTACCCGCCTGAACTAGTCGGTGACCTGCAGTCTGATTGACTTTTCTGAATGGATGCATACGCGTTAAACATAAGGCTTACTACCGAGAACATGTAACGATTTGCTAAGCATACCCAGACAAAGGGCACGTCAGCGCAGTGGCTATGAAGTACTCGGTTCTCTGCTCAGTGGTTCTTGACCTAGCGCAGAAATATTACAGTAGGCTGAGCCTCCAGACAGAGATGTCATGTCATGTATGCGACGATTTGCGACAGTGTGCGAGGGTAGATAAGATTTTAGAGCGTGAGGATTGATTGCACCAAAAACAAACCACACTTCACTATCCTCTGCCTACTTTCGATCACAGTGGACAGCACTCGTGGTTTTTCTATAATGTTCATATAAAAATTACAATTTATTTTATCAAGTGTTGTAACAGCGAAATGGTGATTCTCCCTTGGTCTCGACTTTAGATATCATCAGAGATGGGGCTCAGGCCCTGGGCAGTGCCGAGTTGATCTTCAAACCACAACCTCAATCGCTCAACCCTGTATCGATCGGACATCCACTCGCGGAAATAGGTGATGTTTGTTCCCGGCATCTCAAGGATAGAAGGATATCCCTGGGGAGGCTCAACATCGCTCCTCACAGGCCACGAGCCTCGGGTTGCTTGCCATTCCTTGGTGAGCATGTAGTTGTGGAGCAGCTTTGCTCCCTCTGGGTGCGGCGCGTCTTTCGGGATGGCAGCCAGTTGGAACCAGGTCACGAAAGAGCCCTTGACTGGGTGGCTGATTTTGATGTTTGAGGTTGGGAAGAGACCGTCAGATGTGAATGAGGCGGCACGCGTCGAGTTCTTAGCTTGCATGATGGTGTCGGGGGAGCGTGTGCCACGGACCCAGCGAGGGTTTTGCTTGAGGAGTTTTTGGAACCAAGATTTGCCGTACTGTTGCATGCTGTTCTCTCATTAACCGGCTTTTCTTTCAGAGTTGCTTGGGGTAGTGATAACTTACATCAGATCAAAAGCGTACAAAACCGCGTCGTCGTCGTTAGGGTAAGTCAAGACAAGCTTGTCCTTGAACTCCGGCCTCAGCCAATCCTCCCACTCGACTGGCGCCTGGATCCCAGGCAACTTGTCAGTGTTCCACTTGCCCGCCCATCCTACCGTCAGAATGCCGTAGAACGCGGCACGGACATCCTTCATCGGCACATACACCTTGTCAAGTCCCACAGGAGCATAGTGTAGTAGCGCACCCTCATTATCCCACCGCGGGAAATCATGCACGGTCTGGAACGCAATGCTATCAACGTATACCTTACCCGCGGCGAGCTGCTCGTCGAAGCGTGGGCTGTGGTACTTTGACAGGTCGGTGGTGAGGTTGAGTTTCATGCCAGGGAATCGCTTCTCGAATTCGTTCTTCAGCGCATCCTCGTCGGTGCGCTCGTCGCCACCCAGCCACATTGTGACGACGCCACCTTCGGCGAGAGCGGCCTTGTGGATTTCGTCAATTGATCGAGTCTCGACAATTGCGGCGCCGTTGAACCCCAGTGTTTGGTCGTACGCTAGTGTACGGCTCGCCAGTAGGGCGGCCGCTGCGAGAAAGGAATGGAGCATTCTTGGTGGGGGAAGCGAAAGGTGGTCAGAATGAAGGAACTGCGTCGATGAGGAAAACTTAGCCTCCAGAACTAAGGCTTTATAAATACTCGAGAACAATTACCTGGTATCTTTTGCACCTGAGTCGAGTGGCGCCGAGTTACCAATCAAAATAAAATAAATCCCTCCTCGTGGGGTTCTTGGATACTCCACATACAAACACGTTAGTCTTTTGTTTAGTGTACATTAAAAAAACATCCTGTTCATTCTTGACTTCGCTTGAATTTCAGACGCGGTCAGCTATCCGTACAATTTTGTGAGACGGGCCGGTATGCACGCGGCTATTCAAGCCGCTATTCGGGCCGTACCTACGGAAGAGCCTTTCAAGAGTCTGTTCCCCATTCCCCTGCTGGGAGGCGTATCAGCTACTACGCCGAACTCAGCAGTATGCCGCGCTTGTACCCTCTACAGAAAGTGGTTGGTTCCGCTCGGTTCTACCAGGGACTGTGATGATCTCAATGTCATGTGTGTTGCAAAACATGTAATCTGGTTTAGCACTCTGTTGCAGGGCGAGCTTGTGGTAAGCAATGCACCAAAGTCTATACTATATAACAACATCAGATTGCTCTGTATTGAATCACTGGATAAAGTCCGTACAAACGTATACTAGCATGCATCGAAGCTTTTCAAGCTTAACGCCAACCCCGACAAGCAGGTCAAATTCCGTCATTTAGATTGCACCACCACTAGGGTTGTTATTTCCAACCCGTTCAGACGTAAGAGCGAGGATCTCGTTTCTATCAATCCACACTTATGTACCCAAATCCCAGACAGTCGAATGCATTGAATGGAAGGCCTTGGTATTAGTCCAATCACAGTGACCGCACCAAGTATGGATCTTCATATCAGCCTGCTGCCCCAAGGGGCCCCGGATATCATATCGTCGGACTTTTAAGATTCCGACTGACTGGAGATGTCGGAGTTTCTAGCAGTTATGTGGAACACAGAAATGCAGGTAATACGTGCAGTATTGATGTGATTACATCCGCAAGAGAAGCTGTCCCGGTTCCTTTAATTTGGCGCAGGGTGGAATGACACAACCGAAGAGAAATAATTTCCTTTCCATGCTCGGCACTGTACACGGACATTCTTACAACTAGGTATCTGTATACTTATAGCGAAGCGCAGGGTTTATGGGCCAATTTGCCCCTCCAGCTATATACACAGGGCAGCTCAAGCGGCCCAAATTCCCAGAAAGGTTAGTGTGGCTATCACACAAAGGGTCAGGTGCCCGCCAAGCCAGTGGAAGCGGAAGTATTCCGAACGTACGTCAGCTTCCGAGGATCATGCCGGAGATAATAAAGAGTACTAACAAACGGAGCAGACATTACAAAGCAAGAACGGGACTCCGGAAAGTTGGCCATCCGTTGAGAACAGCAGCCGTAAAGAGAGCAATGCGAGTATTTATGTTCACCGAGAAGAAGAAACGGCGCGTCCAAATCTAGAAAGTTTGCAAGTCGCGTCCGAAAGTCACGCTCAGCAGTCACTGCCCAGTCTCCGATACAGATATGTTAAAGGGCAACCGCCCCCTCGTAGTATTACAGTCGCTTCCTGACCGACCGTTCGTTGATGCACATAGTGTGAAGTGAGTTAAAACATGGTAGTAGGGTCGTTATAGACAGAGGTTTGAAGAGTTGAAGCGGGGTATTCTATGCTATAAATCATGGAAAAAAATAATTAAACTTAGTACCTAACCACTCCGACCAGTGGCTACTATCTACAAGGATTTTACAAGGATTGATGTCGCTACTCTCATTCTCTTGCGTACAGGAGACAAGAGCATCTAACGATACGACTGTCGTCTAGAGCTGTAGCAAGACTACTTGAATTATAGAGCAAGTGCGTGATCTGAACCCCTAGCTTAGCTAACTTGCTCTGGAGTATGTTCAGTGTGTGTCTCTGAATCATTGTGTATTTCCATCAAACGTTCCTTGAAGATGTAGGGAAATAAGATTTTCAAAGACTGAAATCTACAACGTCTACTCGAGCCACACCTAAAGATTGTAGCGCAGTGATAACGTTCAATCAAGCTTTACATCCTAGAGTAGCCCCTAGCCAAGCTACATAGGATATGCGGGGGCTGTCTACCGCTATCTGCAGCAGAGCAGACTGAGGAACTTCCCCACTTCTTCTAGAAGGAAGTGGGCTCCGGGTTTTGACACTTGTCATATGCTTCCGAGTTTTAGAGCGGAGACGACTCAGTCTCTGCATGCGTCTAATGTAAGCAGACTGTATACTTTCCTCCCTTTGTATAGACCTATGCTCCGCTGGTAGTAGTGATGGCGATATCGAAGTATGACTTTCTTATGAAGGAAGAAAAGATAGGTCCAAAACATACATGGAACCGCCTACTTGGCTATAAAAGTTGTTCACTACAATACGATCTGGTGTCTTGTCTCTATGCACGGGGTATCCTCAGTGGAGGTTCCGTACAAGAAGAAATGCGATCTGACTGGCTCTCAGAACCTCTGCTCTCATTGGTCACACCTATGCTACCCTACCATGACCTGGTGTCTATCCAACCTGAGTGTTACCCTGACATGGAAAAATAGAGTCTGATTGGAATGGGTAGTATACATGAGTCATCATAGCTTTTCAAATCCAAACACATCTACACACCTGCCTGTCCTGGACATTGACCTATTTCCAGAAACCGCTGCATTCTCCATGCCCGCATCCTACCACCCAATCATCACTCCACCTCGTCATGACTAACAATC
>JALPSE010000427.1:0-23326 GCA_030558545.1 Bipolaris gigantea | reverse complement strand
CCAGACAATTACCTCACGGAACACTAACGTAATACTCACCTGCCTTAGTGCGGACCAGGATAGAGAAGTATAGACCCATACCCCGTGTAACATAAAGCAGCTAGCCTGTTCTATTTATGGACGCTGTAAAGCGGCACTAAAGTGTAGATATAGCCGGCATAGCGTGGTATATAATACGTCTAGCTTAAGCTTTACTCGATCTTATGTAAGCACACTATAGTACAGCGCTAGCGCATATTAATCTTGGCACAGCGTACCTAAGGCGGAGAAACTCGCGGAAGATATCGTATCTGTAGTCGAATGTAACCTACAGGTAGGAAGATATGAATTGGCTATCTATCGATTATATAACTGCTCCGAACTTAAAAAATATCCTAGTAGCCATTATGATGCAGGGGTATAGAGGAAGACAGGCTATAGACGCTATGCCTGAACTAATAGAAAGCTAGACGAAGACGATTGTATTTTTTATAGCACGCACTACCTACGTGAATAATTAGGTTAAGAGCGTAATGCGATGTTAACTGCAGTACGACATGTCTACGTGGAAAGGAAATAGCAGGTCGGATAGCAAATTCATCTCGGTGAGGCGGGTTTCTCGGTTATGCGGGATGTACGTTAGTCGGCGTGTTAATGTTCCAGAGCTGGTTTTCTCCTAGGGCATCAACCCCGGCACTAGTTTTCGCGATGTTGCCCCTGCTGTCGATTATCTCGTCAACGCTGTCAATAGACTTTTTGTCACTATACCCCTGTCTATTCATAATATAGAAGGTTCCTGAAAAGATCGGACGGTCTGTTAGAAATTGGATTTCAGAAAGAATAGATACCCAAGATCCAAAGGGTATTTCAGCCTAACAAGTATACAGTCCGGCAGTTTCGCCGATGAAAACGATGATCGCCAAAAGCATGCCAGCGCATCGAAATCCACTAGCGTCTCTTGTCATGCAGATTGCCTGTAGTAGCGTGCTCAGATGTTGCTGTATGCTATCGTAAAGAATTCAACACTATGCCTGTATAGATCAGCTGCTAAGAATAGTCGTGGCGCATGCCGGCGGCTTTCTGGAAGCCTCTACGGCCAGGTGCTCAGCCTCGCTGTTGTAGCGCGACCTTGGCCGCCGTTTGCGCTGCCTAATATGCCTCAGTGTGTGCACTCTACTACCTCTACTCTTCCGCCTGCCGTGCCCAAATCTCGTTGTGCTCTTGCGGACCATGGCGAGGTTCCTCGCTCTACCCTTCATGCTCGTGTCTAAGGCCGCCGCTCGACAAAAGAGACGGCCCAGAGTCAACAAATATCTCAGCTCGTGGGAAGAGGATGCGCTTTTTCAGTTTCTTCTATAGATATATGATCGAACAAGAACCAGGCGATACCACTGCCAGACCAGGAATACACATAACACGCTCTTTTCAGTTCGCGCCTCGCAGAACGCAGTTCTATAGTTAACACGTTTAGAGTCGCAAGGCTATCTATTACCTTCCTCTTACATTAACCTATAAAGTACACAATACAATCATTACACTCTCTTTATACTAGGCTGTCACTCCAGGCCTCTCAGGTTTCGTTACTACCGCAAGCCTACCACACATCCACACGAGTTGATGCGTCATCTAAAGCACTAAGACGATGGTTGCATTACGACTACCAGCTTCGGTGATGACGGAACACCCTTTATGTGACAGTTTTGAACACTAGAGGAGCAGATGTAGACGAGATGACGTTCGCGTACCTTGCGAGAAGCAGCGACAAACATTAGCGTGGTTAAAAGAAGATTCACTTACATGGAGAGCAAGCGCAGCAAGATAGGCTGCAGTTATTAAGTCAAAAAATTGCCTTCTCTATAAACAGAGCTCCTTCCTCCTATACGCTATGTAATAGCTATATTTATAAGCTATGCAGACCTTTATTATGTAATTACTATTCATATCCGCTTGCAATCATGGTGTTATTTCTGTTACACTCAATGCACTTACCAGAGCTACGGCTAAGATCTAGATCTTAGATATCTATATCCATCCATTCTGTACGCTGTGTGCTCATGAGAAGATCCATTTCATTCTCTCTATATAAGCTGACATACGAAAAGCTAAACAGTAAAAGTTTTACACTCCTTCGTTGGTCGCTTTCTCTATATTTCAGACATCATAGCAACTAAGTACCGTCAATACCAACATCGGCAAAGCGACGATGAAGCTTCCAGCGCCGAAGGTTACCTCCCAGCTGCCCCAGAAAAGTTTTCCTCCGGTTAATACAGAAAAGAGGATACCTAGAAATGCATAGAGGCATTTTCTAGGACAACATGCAGTCTCAACGTACAAGCCACCTAATTCTAGGTATCTGTTCTGCGGTCGGAAATCGTTGACTGAGAAATTGATGTTCCTGGTGATATTGATGTTAGTTGGATTTTACAGTATATTTATTTGAGACTTGCTTATAGTGATGGATAAATTGATGGTTACTGAGGCTATTGAGTATATTTTGAGAGCTTGCACCGGCTGGATTGCGGAAGTAACAAGAAAGGAAAGGCGCGGTTTTAATCCAACGTATCTGATCTTTGCAACTGTACCATTCCTGGAAAGGACAGGTTGAAACACCAGAGAGCTTTAAAGAGTTGGTTGGGCAATCACTGTTGGAATGATGGTATTCCCCAGAGCTGTCGCGATAGCAGTCATGCGGAAAAGCGGTCGAATCGAAGTCTGTTATCAATTCGATAGCTTTCATTGCTTCTCCCTGTTGCTCAGAGTAGCTCTTGTGCAAGCTGTCTAGGTCTAAAGGTTCAACGAAGGCTAAGAACCTTTTTGAAGGACGGCAGATCAACCAGAACTATGTCTAATCTTAGCATAAGTAGGCATGCTATAAGACAGTGGGAATATACAGTGACGGGCTTAAGTCTAGTGATTTTTCGGAAGGAAAAGTACCTTCGTAGGAGGCCAAGTTCTTCATCATACTTCTTCTTTAATGACTTAAAGATTTCATACTCATCTTCAACGTCGGTAATTGGAACGTCTACAGCCCATGTTTTGAAGCTTTCAGAGTGTTCAGAACCCCACAGCAAGAACACACAGCTCGCACCGTCTTTCTTCTCAGTTTCCTCCTGGAAGTAAGTAAAGATAGAGTCTTTAGGCAAGTTGGACGGCTCTGATAAAGACGGCTTCTGTAAAACTTCGTGCATAGCCTGTTGCCGTTTTCTTTCCTTGGATTTCTTTAGGTTATTGTGTAGAACAGGTTGGAATCCGGTCGCTCCCACAGCGATTTCTTCCGAGTGTTTAACACGGGCTCTTTCCGGTCGTGATGGAAGGTCTACTAGCGGTGATGACATAGAGTAAATTAGGGTTGATAAAGACGATTGTAGATAAAGAAATTCTTGTAAATGAGCAACGTTACAAAACATAGGAACTTATACAAATGTTAATTAGGCAGAACTGCTCCCTAAGGCTGCTACTGTTGTTCCAGCGCAACGGATCTAGGCAGACGCACTGCCCGTCTGTGGCGGAGTAAGGCTGATTTTGGCATAATCTATAGCGCATCAATTGATTGGTCTATTTTTCTACTATCTCTATCTTTTAGACGTGGGTGGGATACGTATAGGTATTTAGGCTATCTTTGCAGCATACAAAGTTTGAGAATCACTGCTACTTAGTAGATCCTAAGCGTTATATTCACGTTGCTTGTAGGGTTAACTATTGCGAGCAGATTCAATAACCTCACTCTCTGAGTGACGCAAAATCCGGTGGGCCGGAACCAGCCAATGAAACACATCGCCGTGCCATGATGTCTGCTGCCTCTGTGCTCTTATTGGCGGATTCTGGTCCACCCGGTTTTCCGTGTACAGGGAGGGATGTTAACTATATGGTTAGTTAGCTAATCATAAACGCTCAACTACGAAGAGCTGTTGGCATGCGCCACAACTGTGTTTGGCAGCTTCTGTTATGGGCATAGTGTCAAATTTGTTACAGTTGAACAGATATATCTGAGCACGCTACTGCAGGCTGCCTGCATGCCAAGTGCTACTAACAGCGCATGTCTTAGAGGACGCGTTTTGACGATCTTGCTAACTACGCGGAGAAACTGCCGGGATGTATACTTGTTGCTCTAAATCGACCTTTTAAGACTGCAGTCTTGATATTTGCTATTCCAGCTTTCTTCCTAGCCTACCGAGCTGTTCGGAGAAGTGTACAATCACGGAGGAGCAAGGGGTGTTAGAAGAGAGTTATTCGACAGCATCAATAGAACGAGCGATAGCACGGTCAACAACGCGCTTTTTAGCATCGGTAGCCGATATGCTAAAAGAGCAAGAGCTCTAGAGTATATGTGCACTGCGCTTGTCTATATACAAGCACGTTGCGGACAGTCCGAGGGTCCGGAAGAGAAAGTGTCCCGTTACACCGTGCGTCCCGGCACATGGGGATGGACGTTATATGTAAACGCTTTTTTCATGCCCCGCACTCGCGTTACCTTGGCATTACACTGCTAACGGGCTCGACTCCTTCCACCTCGACAATCTTGGAGATGACGGCTTCAGCCGCTTGTGACAACATGGCGCTCTCTAGATCACAGTGAGTTCTTCCAATGTGGGCGACCGTGTTTGGCCGGGGACGTGTTCGTCTCTAACATTTACATAAGAACAGCGAAGCTGTTACCCGAGGGCAATGTATCCGCTACGATTTTTCCGCCAATCCGGGCTTGCATTTTCGACATGGACGGACTCCTCATCAACTCTGAAGATATTATTACTCTTTGCACGAACCGACTTCTCGAAAAGTACGGCAGGCCTGCCTTTACTCGGTCGATTCGAGTCCAGCTCATGGGCATCCCGGACTCAACAAATGGCGACATATTTCACAATTGGGCCAAGCTGCCTATTCCGCGCGAGCAGTTTGCTCAAGAGTTGAGGGAGCAAATGCAAGCTCAGTTCCAGAGCTGCGAACCGTTGCCTGGTGCGAATAAGCTTCTTTCCGATCTTAGTCATGCGCGAAATTCCTCAGGAGACAAAATCAAATTAGCGCTGGCATCTAGCAGTAAGAGCCATAGCTTTAGATTGAAAACTTCAAAACCGGAGACGAAGCAGTTGTTGGATTTCTTCGAGCCAAAGCAGCGGATTCTGGGCGACGATGCACAACTGCGAAAGGGTCGAGGGAAGCCGGCCCCTGACATATACCTAATTGCGTTGCAATCATTGAACTCGGCGAATGACGCGGAAGATACCATCAAGCCTAACGAGTGTTTGGTATTTGAAGACAGTGTAACGGGAGTAGAGGCCGGAAGACGCGCGGGGATGAGAGTCATTTGGGTTCCGCATCAAGACGTGGCGGCTGAGTATGGAAGCAAGCAAGAACAAGTGTTGGCTGGGAGAATGGGGATGAATGCGCTTGGAGATGATTGGCAATTAGGGGAAATTGATGACGGCTGGGCTGAGTGTATATCTAGTCTGGAAGAATTCAACCCTCGAAAATATGGTCTCGAGATTGTATAATCTATACAGACAAATGAGACTTATCATCGAGCCCAAAAAGCAACGATCTTGTCGAAATCTTCCGTGGTCAAGCTATTCATATCTCGATCCTCTTGAGTTATTTCCTTTCTCAAGCGGCATGCAACTCTAAAGGCAATGGACGCCTTTTGACTTCTACCTGTTGCTTCAAACAAGCGGCCCTTGAGGAAGGTTGTGCGAGCAATCTCGTTCTTGTGTGCACTTGGATCAACAGACCAGATATCCAGCGCCATATTGGCCATGGTACTAAGAAATAGTTAGATTAAATCTCACATATGCTTTTGAAATTGCAACACTTACATCGATTCTTCACTTCGACCCAAGCGGAGCAGGTGCTCCGCAATTTTGTGAGCGACATTCGCAGTGTAGAAATCCTTCTCACCAACCGTCGCGCGCATGTGGCGCATTGCTCGCTGATGAAACTCAAAACTCTCATCCAATCGATTCTGAGCAGCACGAAGGTTACCAATTGCATACAGAACCAGTCCTGTTCTGACAGACTCCCTATCGTCTTTGCCTAACGCCCTTTCTCTACCCGCAAGAGTTTCCGAAAGAAGCTCGTCACACTCTTCCAGCTTTCCTTGTGCAAGAAGGGACCAGCTCAGGTTAACCTCGCCAGACCGGGGGACGTAGTTACCAAGAGCTATACGAATCCGTAGTGCTTCCCTGAGATCAGCCTCACCTTCTTCGTACCTTTTATCCTGAATGCGTGAGATGCCTCGCTCTGCGTATGCAAGATACAATCTCTCATCAGCAGTTCCCAGTTCTTTGCAAATGTTGGAAACCAGAGCGAAAGACAATTCTTTACAAACGCGACTTTTATCGAAGTCGCTTGCGTCCATGGAGATAGCTCCTAGGCAGAAATATATGTCTGCAAGCAGGGAATCCCGATCAGGGTGTACAGAGGATTCGCAGATGCTGCGAGCAGTCTCAAAGAAGCCATCAAAATCCTTTGTTCTACCGCGTTCTTTCTGATACCTGGCCAGGTTAGATCAAGCAGCAAAGAGCTTGCATATCCTCTACGTACCATGCAGCCTCGTTCAACAACTTTGCAAAATGTAATTTGGTGGCGTCTGAGAGATCTGATATTGTTGACCAGAGCTGATGTATCCTTAGAACGTGAGGATATATCGCCGCACAAACAGGCCACCTCCCAACATGTAGTCTGCCACCACTTGATTTGGGCTGAGGCAATTCTGGCTCTTTTGATGGCTTGGGCATAGCCGATGGCCAGTCCGCCCAAAGAGTTCGTACGATCAGATTGAACATAGATCGCTTCTTGAACTCGTCCATCGTTGTCATGATCACTTCCTGTACGATGCGATGGACTGATAACTGCTGTCTTTGCTTGTCTCTTTGAACAAGCGATGACTGTAAGAGATCAGTCCGAGCCTCGATATAAGCACTCTTCCTGAACTGCGCGCCATCCGAAAGTAACGTGACTGATGCTTCAATCAACAGATCCTCTCCAATAAAATCCGGGTCGAGAAACGAAATCAGTTCCAACAGCTGCCGCGCATGAGGCTTTAGTTTCTCAAATGCCCAAACAGTGGACAGAGAGTGAGGATATGTGATCAAGTTAGCATCGAACTTTGTCTCATAAAGATTGGCATGTTCTTCATGATCTGTATACAGCTCAAGAAATTCAGGCAAGGTCAAGTCCTGTCGGCAAATGACTCCTGCCATCTGTGAGATGGCCAAAGGCACACCGCCTAGTGCTTCGCAGATTTTGTTCGCAGTGTTGGCCTCGGATTCGTTGGAAATGGGTGTAAGATGGTTGAATAGCGACAAACTATCCTGTTGTGTCAATGGTCCGAGATCCAATCCTGATGTCCTTCCTGTAAATATGCGTTTAGCCCATGGATCACGGCTGGTGATAAGAATTGATCCACTGCCCTGAGGCCAGTAGTCCGCCAGGATCATTGGATCGTCTGCGTTATCAAACACAAGCAACCAAGTCGCTTCTGACCTCGCTTGATCGGGCTGACCAAGCTCATCGTACCCAGATAGCTGCTTTTGAGGATTAGAGAGCCACCCTTTTACGATCTCTCTACTGACAACCTGGCTCTTGCACTCCGATGGGTCTTCGAGTCCCAATGCCAGCGATATTTGCTGGTAGTGATGGTCGAGTTTTGCAATCTCGTCTGCTGTCACCCAAAACACTGCATCAAAGGCAGCTCTATGTCGGCGGCAGAATTCACGAGCTATTTCAGTCTTCCCAATTCCTCCAAATCCACAAAGTGCAAACTGCTGTAGAGCCGTGCCTGACGCTGTCACTATACTCTTCGAAGGCAAGAGCTCAGCCGCAAGACATGCCAAGATGTCCTCACGGCCACAGAAGTTCTCATTTTTCGGATTTGTGTTGAGTAATACGCAAGGTAGATGGACATATTTTTTCGGTTCGGTGTTCGGGGCTGCGGAATGAACCAACTCAAACCCCAAAGGTGTAGTCCCTTCTGTTGCTCCATTCGAAGGCCATTCCGTGGCTGTATTGGAAGGGTTTTCGGAGAGATCCAGGTGCTCGACTAATTATCGTTAACGTTAAGTGGTGAGTAAGCTTAGTTATCAACCTCACTTTGAAGTGGTGTTTCGCTGATCGTAGGCGAGTAAGCGCTCATTGTTGCGTACTGGTAATCCTCTTGAACCATTAGCGTCGTACTAGAGCTCGCCGAGATCTTCTTAACCTACGTTCTCTCAGCCGAAGTGCAACAAGCTGCACAGCATCTACCGAGACTTTATGCACAAACTCATTCAACTCCTGTAAGCCTTCACTACCGACGCTTTCAGTGAAAACACATGTATTGTGATGGTCGAGGTTTAAGCCAACGACGGTTTCCATGGGAGAATGAGTCAAACAGACTTCACGGTTGACCAACTAGAAGCCTAGGTTAGTATCAGGACGTAATCAAGGACTCGGGACACTGACCTGTTGGTACTTTGAACGCAGGGGCGTTGAACTAATTCTAGACTCTCTCAGCTCATAGGCAGATAGCATGGGTGTGCGAAGTGAGATTCCTTCGAATCTATCTGCAAGGTCGAGCAGAATGGCACCTTCTCGCTCGATAATGGCGTTTGTAACCTTTGATCCTCTGCCTGTTATTGATTCCAAGATTTCGCGGAAATGTACCGCGCACGCAGTTTTGTCAGCATAGCGGTGCGGAGTGCTTAGAAAGATGATACCGGCTAAAGCATTGACGATTGACCCATAACGATGGAACTGTTTGTTGGCGATGCATAAAGCTTGTTTGACTATGATTCCTCCCAGGCTATGGCAGACTACCACCATTGGCTTGCTGTCAGTCTGGAAGAGGAATGTTAGTAAACGTGCTAGTAGTTCAAAAAAGAACCGTCCTGTGCTCAGCTACTTACAAGATGTGTATCTAACTTCGATCTTGCATCGCTCAAACATTGGAGAAAATCGTAACCTAGCATTAGAATTGACTCCCAAGAGAATCTGATGTCTGGAAATGGCGAGTTGTATTCATATGCAAGGATACGCGCCCTAGAACCAGGCTCAGGGGGAGTGGCGAGCCAATTCTGGTTAGCAAATGACCAGTTCTCTGGTGGGATGGTTCCAATGCCAGGAACAAGAACGACGCTGAGCTTGGGTGTAAGTGGTAGAACTGAGCTGATGCCTCTGTAGGGATCTATCTCACTCAATGCACTCCTGAGAGGCGTTGGCCGGATCCCGCAAGACATGGAGGCGGCCAGTGGCCATAGAATTCGCTGCCGTCGCCATCAAACTAGGTGGGTGAAGAGTGGAATATCCCGAGGTACCAAAGGAACAATATCAGCTTGGTGAGCTGTTGGTGGTGGATGGTTGGTGGCGTGTCATTTCAAGATTAGCAGTGCGGGACACAGCGCTTAAGTAGATGAGGGGCATGCTGCATGGATGCCTGCACCTTGCATTAGCCTTCTGTGACAGCTAATGTGCGGGACCAGTAAGCTGCCCCCCCCCCCAAGCTTGACACGACAAAATTCTTGTGAACGTAAAATAAGTCTTGCTAGTTATAGCATCTCATCGAAATAATCCAAATAGTGCGCACACTTACAGCAGTATATGATGTCCCAGAACCAACACTACGAACGCGCCTCCACGATACACAGCTACGATCAGAGCTACGATCTGTCAACCGTACACTATCCCTTATCAAAGAGCAGTCTCTCATGCAGTGGATCCTAGACCTTACCGACGTGCAACCGATGGCAGACATTCTGCCCACTGCGCGTAGCCAAGATCCACCTCCACGACCTGTTGATAGGAAATGGGTGTCGCGCTTCGTTAATAGCCAGTCTGAGCTTCAGAAAAAGAAGAGCAGAAGCTTTCATAGCCATCACGCTTGCTGTGAGGATCTAGCTGTAATAGCAGCGTGGTTCAAGCTTGTAGAGGAGACGTGCCAGACGTACGGCGTTCTAGAGCAAAACGTCTATAACTTTGATGAGACTGGCTTTATGATGGGTGTAGCTGGCACGTCAAAAGTAGTCATTAACGCAAACAGAGTCAGTCGAGCAGTCGCCGTACAACCAGGTAACCACGAGTGAGTAACGACGATTGAGTATATTAACGCGCCTGGCTGGTCGCTGCCACCGTTCGTGATCCTGTCTGGTAAGCAGCACCAGGCTAGCTGTTACAGTGACCACCCTACAGACTGGACTTTCGCAGTATCAGACAACAGCTAGACAACAGATGCGCTTAGCGTAGAGTGGGTAAAGCATTTCAACCAGCGTACAGTGGCTCGTATAGCTGGGGCGTATCGTCTCCTGATCCTAGACAGCCACAGCGGCCACGCTACGCCAGCGTTTGACACGTACTGCAAGGAGAACAAGATCATCACTCTCTGCATGCCACCTCACATCTTCTCACCACTCAATCGTGTGTACGGACGTGAGATTGAGGAGCTTGTGCACCAGGGCGTCTACCACGTTGAGAGTAGACTCCCTCACAATCTATACACGGATCCGGCTAGTTGTATTTACGCAGCAGAACATCCAGTCAAGCTTCCGGATGGCTAGGCTTTTTCCTCCGTATTCAGATTTCATCCTATCGTCGCTTACAGTCGTCCGGACGCCGTCTCCGCTACAGACAACTACAGACAATAACATCGCAACGCAGACAGGAAAACCACATGCAGTAGCGCAGCTTCAGCATCAAGTACACTATCTCCAAAAGTGGCCATGCCGATACTCAAAGAGCCTGACAAGTGCTGCTATACGCCAGCTTACCAAAAGCGTTCAGCTTGCAATGAACTCAGCGACTATACTCGCAGAAAAGAATAGAAAGCTATCTACATTTATTCAGCGCCAGGAACGTAAGAGAGACTAGCGACGTCACTATATAGCATGTGGAGGTGCTCTCCAAGTCCAGCAGGGCCAGGAGCTGGCCGTAGACGCAGAAAGGGTAGTAACTAGTAGGGCCGGAGCAGAGCCAGGTTATGTGAGAGATGTCAATGCGCGCCGCCAACGTGCACGAAGCGTCACATTCAAAGACGTACGTGGACCTCATGTAACTAGAGCTAGACAACTAATTCTGTTTTTAGATTCTATCAAATTTCATTACATAGTAGTAGAGCTATTTTGCAGAGCATTGGGTCGAGTTTGGTGGGGTGCGCAGCTTACTAGTGGAATACGTTAGAGGCGGTGCCACCTATGTTTGCGTCTTTCTTTTACAGGTGTACTATCACTACATAGCCTAACTATTAAGAATGGGCTTAACTATGGGCTCACGGGAAAATGTGTTCAAACAATGTGACTCAGATCCTTGTTGCTTTTCTCCGCCGTCTTATTCCGTCTCACACAGCGGCGATCTTTCCAGAATCTCACCCAACACCGCTTCAGAAACTGAAAGTCCCACAAATAAAGCACGTAGGCAGACAAAGTAATTGGGACACATAGGACAAAGAACCACCAAAATCGCACGCCGTTCTGTCCGAGAAGATCAATGTTCATACCAAACAAGCTGGTGCTAAAGGTGAGAGGAATGAAGAACGTTGCCAACAAAGTTAGCTTTTTGAGTCGTTCAGATTGCTCAATTGCCTTTCGAGACTCCTCAATCGTAGCTTTGTTCATCGCTAGATTTATACCCTGAGTGCACATTCTCGACAGGTCGATACAACGAATATGGAGCTGCTCGTAGTCTTCCCAAAGGTTATTCGCTGCAAAAGCATTTTCGAAATTACTTGATCCAATATTTCTGGCTGTCTCGGTTTCTGACATCTCCCGGTGCATACCGATGCTTGGGGGCACAGCAATTTTGGACATTGGGCTTGCCGCTCTGACACCATTTGACCTTTGATTACTTTGATTGATCAATTTGCAGAACGCGCGAGTGCTTTCTGCCAGCTGCCGAGCATGCCTGTCCAGAATATTGCAAAAATACTGAAAAGTTCCCAATGCGTCGGCTGAGACTCCTTTGGCTACCGCATCAATCTGCATTCGAATCCTGGACTCCATAAGGTTTAAAAACTGAATTTCGGAGAAAGCAGCATGCGCAAATAATGGGATGCACATCGATAGCGGATCTTGAGCTGCGCGACGGGACAGATCGACGAGCCCGACCAGTGAATCGTACTGCAAGGGGAGAACAGCCGTACTCTGCTGGAATTCCACCGAAGAATTAGTATTTGGATCTAGATAGTTGGTGGTGGTTCGAAATGCCATCTTGTGATGGTGCTGGATTATGGGTAATGCTGTGGCCTTGGATTCGATATGACTTGTCCATGGTCCGGGAGGTGACTTCTCCAAGGGTCTACCGTGGTCCATCCAAACGACAACTAGATCCTGTATCAGCAAACTCTCTTCGTGCCATGTTGTGAGGTCTTTTACCGGCCCAACCGTAGTCTGTCTTTGTGACACAAAGCGATATCCATTGCTCAATTACGGAGAAGCACGAGCACAAGGTAGAGTACTCGCGCACCACTGAGTCTCCACAACGGACTTTAGATCTGAGCTGTTGTGTCTTGTATACCCCAAGTTCATCTGATTGATCAGATCGCTGTGACTGAAGATCCTGTCTATCAAACCCATCACGGTGGAGAATTGTGCTCACACAAAGCCGGAATATATTATTGGACGAACTGGCGAGTGATGGAAGACTGTATGCATGCCGGTCAACGCTCGCCGAAAGGTATTCCATGTGTCGTCTAAAGAATTCCGGGTCGATGTTGTATTTGCTCCCAATGGTGGATACCCATGATGGCGATATGAAACCTCGAATGAAAATCAATTGCCCGAGGCCTGCCTCAGGAGCAGAGGTAGCAGCATAGAAGTCTCCGTGTTCCTCTTGACTATATCCTTGCACATCCCACTTCCCTTCGCTACTGTTGTACACAACAACAAGGTCGTGAGTTTGTCCAGCATCAGAAGCGAACGGAATGGCCTGTTCTTCTCTTTTTGGAAGGTTAAGAAGATTGCGGTCTAGTAGCATCCAATCTCCCATATCAATATAATTGTTTCCCGGGAAGACAGATGTGCTCGAGCATCTTCTTGAGAGCGATATTATGGCTCGCGTGTAGTTTTCGGGAGTAACTGTGAACCCATGATTTAATCAGACTGCGCATTATGAACGATCGGCATTATAGAACCATACCTCTAGATCGTTTACGCTCCATTTTTGTCGTGCAACACAATTGTATCAGTAGTGTTGAATAGTGCTAATGACAACGCGCTAACAGCTCGCGCAACAGACTTGAGGATAAAGAGGCCCGCCAAAAAAAAGAACGAAAAAGGCGACCAGAGAAGAGGGTGACGAAATATTCATTGAGATTGTAAGGCGGCCTAGCTGCAAGGGACACTCCATATACTGGATTTGGAGCGTTCTTAGGCGCCCGTGGCAAGCGCTACGGCCTCCAATAAAAAGCCGTACAGTAAACCGATCGTCTGCCTTCCATCCAGCCTCAAAACAGGCGAACCCGAAAATTCTTTTTCAATCTCGTAATACATAAACCAGTATAGCATGTCTGAAAGAAGCAAAAAAAGCTTGCTGTAACAAAGGTGGGCTATGTTGTCATCACGATCAAAGCGTGATAGAGTTAACTAGCATTCCGCTGTGTGCATTCAAACGCGCCAAGGATCTGACAGCGCTGCACAGCAATCACAATTAGGACCCGCTTATTAGCGTGGCCCCTCCGCTGCGGCTAACCACATGTAACAGCTTCCACTTTACCGGCTGGCTAGGCTACAGAGTTCACAATCAAGGGTTGTGAGCAATCCCCATAGGAATCAGGCAGTCCTGAAGCATTCAGATCTGCAGTCACGGGCTTGCCGTTCCATTTTCCCAGCCAAAATCCGACGTAAGCTAATCAGAACCACAGATGCGCGGCCTCTCTATCACCAACATCGTTCCATGACCGTTCAGTATGCCGTGCTGCGGATCCTTATTCGAGGTTAAAATATGTACCACCCCCACGCACAGCCTTCAATCACTGGACATCTACTCGGGCCCAACAGCTGCTGTAGCAGAATTTCAATGAAATTGCCCGTGCTCCGCACGGGCCTACTTATCACCTCAACGATAATGATCACCTCAATGATAACACGTAGCTTTTAGTACATATATCTACTATAACAACGTATAATTAAATAAACTTAACTACGTATTTCGCTTTTACTATGCCTAAGGTTAATAAGAAAAAGTCTGTATATAAAGAAGAGGTGGTGGCGTTGTAAAAGCACGCCGAAGCGTTACGCCTGCTCTATCAACCTAGCATTAAAAGCTATGCAACTACCCACAACTTGCCATATCAGCGCCTGCGACGCGCCTATCTTGGACTTCTAAATTGATGTGATCGCGCTAAGCCACCTGCTTTATATTAGCTTAACGAGTCTCAAGATCTCGCTCTTAAGCGGTATCTTAATACTATCGATAATATTAGCTTCAGTATTTATCGTAGACTAGTTAAGTAGTAGGTAAACTTACTCCTTAAGGATGCGTATATAGGACTAGATGAAGTTACGCCTAAGGTTAGTAAGCTTTAGGCATGAAGATGGCTCGCAAGGCACCTAAAGTATAGGCGTGTAAAGGCAAAGTTAATTAAGGTGCAGCGTAAGCTTGCCTAGGAGCCAGCAACGCTCCTTAACTGTTATACTAGGCTTAAAGACCTTATCGACGAGCGCGGTATCTTGCCTAATAATATATATAATATGGATAAGATAGGCTGCCGCATTAGTGTTGCAAAAAAGCAGTACTTATACACCAAAAATGGACGTACGGTCTTTATCCACAACGCTAAAGATCGCGAGCTTATTACCCTTATTAAGTGTATCCGGGCCACAGGCGAGGTTATTCCACCTCTTGTTATCGTTAAAGCTGCTACTGTGATAGAGCATTGGATCGTGGATCTACCTGATGGGTATCTTATAGGCGTGTCCGATAGTGGATATAGTAACGACAAACTTGTGTATGCCTAGATCTAACACTTTAACAAGGTAACAGGCCGTAGTCGCCATAGAGCTTGGCGCTTATTGCTAATAGACGGGCATAAATCTCAATATACGAAGCAGTTTTGTTAGTTTGCTGAAGACAACAAGATACAGCTCTTTGCCCTCCCACCTTATACAACCCACCTCCTCTAGCCTCTAGATATAGGTTGCTTTCAACCGTTTAAGTGGTATTACGGCAAGACGCTTAAGTACGCCTCTTATACAGGCTCGCGCGACATTAACAAGGCCGACTTCATAGCTATAATAGAGGAGATCTAGTGCTTAACGGTTATAAAGTTTATAATCTGCTTAGGTTAGCGCCGTACAGGCATAACGCCGTACAAACCTAATACCGTGTTAGCGTATCTTCGCGCCTAAGAAGGTTGCTACTCTAGCAATAGTAACCGCTCAGTTACACTACCACTACCGCTTATATAGCGCGCCGGTACACCTCTTAATATATCCTCGCCGCCTCCGCTTATCACATCGCCATCTTGAGCGCCTATGCGACGCTTCCAACGTGTTAAGATCGACCTAGAGACGGCACAGCTGGTGTGGCGGCCTCAACCACAGGATGCAACACCAGAGCCTGAGGACCCTAAGCCTGGCGACGCTACTTGGCATACGTCAAATCTCTAATAATCTTAGGTCTCATCAATTTCTGTCCCTTCACAATACGTCCTACTTTTCGAAAAAAGCCAAACGCTTCTTAGGACACGCATCGCTAACCAGCAGATCTACAATTTGGCTTGATCGTAATTTCCGTTTCCACTGAGATGTATAGTCGGCTTGCTTTGGACTAATAAGAGCAGCACCAAAATTACCCCGACGAAACAACACCCCGAACTTCGAAGTTTAGAATTTCTAAAGCTTGTAATTGATGCCATGATCGTAAGCGGAGATGTAACGGAGAGTCTCTATGCGATAAATGTTGTGAAGACAATATGCCTTGCAAATATGTGGAAACCTAACTAACTGTGTAAAGTGTCCTCTACGTGCTTCTAGTTTTATACTTACTTCTTTTAGTTAAGAAATAACACTTTTAAAGATATACAATCTCACAGAATATACAGGGAAGGAGGTTTCTAAGTTTTCTGGCCTGCTAGAGGCGTTGGGAAGGAATTATTCCTACACACCGTCCACGCTAGACAAACCTAGGAGACGAGGCTCATTGAAGGAATTTTTGAGCGAAAATACTGATCAACTCTTCGGTGTTTATATTACTAACGTTAACATTCTATATCTAATTTTTGATAGGCCTTGGGATATATGCGTTCGTTTTTAAGGCTATATGAGTCACACAGCAGAGCGGAGCCAATTCGTCGAAGCAAGCTTCGAAAATGCCCATGCACCCCTCTTCCTTGCACTAGGAAGCTTCTTTTCAGATTCACACAACACAAAGGGTCTGGATACTATACTAGGCAAGATTTACTATGACTGGGCGTAATATATTCTTAAGCGTAAGTGTGGAGATCGTAGCATCGCTTACGCACAAGCATTGACTCTGGCTGCACTATATAACAACCAAAATGGGATGCTTGGAGAAAGTTTAGCAAACCTGTGCCTTGCTCAATCAATATACACGGACATTGTCAAGAAGTAAGGCGATTCATCATTATCTAGATAACCAGGCTGATAGCAAGCAGCTTAGTGGTAAACAAGCACGTTTCTGAGGAAGTAAAGAGAAGCGTGAGGACCTTCCAGATTCTGGCCAGGTCAGTTAAAAAATATTAGTCCAAGTGCCCCTCTAACTCGTTTCCTAGCGGCGTCCACGATCGCTTCAGCATTGTCTCTTCCATTTAATGCCCTGATGACTGGAGCACATTACTTCCAGAGGAAACGATGGAAGGGCTCACTAATGATGTTTTGTGGACAAGAATAATGCTCCGAATTGTACTTGAGGTTGCAAAAAAACATCCACCGCCAGATTTCACCTCAATCAAGAGATTTGATGAAGAGCATTTTTGCACTTTGACGAGCTCTGCGGAGTCGAAAATTAAAATCATGGAGAAATGGAGATCTAATATCATGCCGCACTTGGCCTGGAATGATCGAGAGCCACCATCCACTGATCCTTTGATGGCTTCGCTACGAGCAGAGTATTACGAGGGTGTAGCTGAGTTGCTGAGACCGTACCTGGATATTTTGAAATATCTTGATCGTATCAAGGTCTCCTACACATACTCCATAATTGGAAGAGATATGCTCTCTCCAACATTGTCGCTTTTGACCGTATCGGTGCAGTTGATGATAACGCTTACAAGGCATTTCGAAGCACAAGTAGCGGTCCGGTGGTCATAGGCAATCCTGTGAATATGCTTCACTCGTAAGCTGACTACTCTGTTACCTACAATATGTATGTAAGACTGATCGTTCACAGAGAATTTATGACAGTCTTTCTAATTCAAGCTATCGATTCGTCCTCGCTTGGGACATATATCAAGGGTCTCATGTGGCTTTCACAGGAAGATATGGATTATCTTTACTACCGCACAGTCGACAGATTGTCCAACTTTCGGCCAACTACTAGACTGTTAGTTCAGGATCTTCAACTTTTGTGTATGCCTTGGCCACAAAACAGCTCAGTCTTTCGGTTGCATCTAGCTGCCATATTGGTAGTATAGGCATTCTTAAATTGGGAAAAGCTAATTCTGGGTATGCTTTCGATCGTTTTTAGCTTTGAGAGTAATACAATCGTCTCATATTTCGTTATGCTTCGCCTCGCAAGTCAACAGAATCTCAAATACAGTTTCCCTGGCAAGCTTCTATCAATCTAATACTCGTACTTTCTATAATTGTCGTATTAGTAGTGTCTTAAATCACTTCTTATGTAAAAGATCTAGTCGGCTGAAACCCACCAACGGGAGCATTGAACTATAAGACCAGCGCTGAGCGGAAGTCCTGCCAAGCTGCTTCTCCGACTGCATCGCCACTTTTCACCCTTACTCTTTGCGGAAACGCTAGAACTTCAATTTGGAGAGAGCCTGTAAGCTATGTGTACCCGTAAGTCAATGGAATATTCTGACCAGATGGCGGGTCACGACTCCACTAGCTGACCGTGCACATGATTGGCAGACTTCTGGCGGCATAGAGGCACAAACATACATTAATTAAGTGCGAGGTAGAAGTTTCGCATCTAGCCAAACCTAGAAGCCGATTGTGGAAGCGGGTAATTATATAGCATTGTTAAGTACATAACTACTAACTACAAATCAAAAATAGGACATGACATAGAGGTGCCGATAAAAAACGATATCTGGTCTTCTGCCGGGCTAGTTGTCAGAATATGGGCATATATTAGGTAGTTGATAAAATCCGGGTGATGACAAGACTACCCGGAACTCTGTGATCAGTCAGCGTGCACGATCACCGCGATCTCACTCAGGGGATCAGGCAGATCAGAGAGAAAGAAAAAAAACATCAATCAACAGATTAATCGATCAAGACAATAAAACACAGTTAATCCTATCTTTGACAACCTATCACAATCTGACACTAGTACGGTCCGTACCGGATGCGCTTGCTTCTTGGCTGGTGACCTCCACTTTGTCCGAGACACAACCCTATCTAGTCTAGCGTAGGTAGCCAAGAGCTTTCAAAGAGCTCTTGGCTACTTACGCTAGACCAGATTTATCTTTGGCGGTGAGGGCTTTTTTGCCTTTTATTTCATCTTAGACATAGCCCTATTTGGCCTAGCGTGGAAAGCAGCAGAGTTCAAAGGCCTCTTGCTTTCCACGCTAGCCTTTTTCCGGATCATTGTACTGAAGTCCGTCCCTGTGAGCCGAAAAACCCTGTGTGCCGAAAACAAACAAACCGGATGGTAACGGTTATGAGGAAGTCTGCGATCCTGTCGATCCGATTGGCCATCTTCGGCACTCAGGGTTTTTCGGCTCATAGGAATAGAAGCGAGGTGGTGGGTGGTGGGCGATTCTGGTGTTCTGGTGGGGTGTTACTTCGTCCAGGGCGTTGCTCAGTCGAGCAGGGTACACTTGACTTGGCCCGTGGCCCGTGCTTAGCTTCTCAATCATATAATCGTGTCAGCAGTCAGCCGCAGTCCTTCGTAACGAACCAACAATCTCTTTCGCCTTGAGCTTATCCCATAGTATCCAAAATGGCCCCTTTCAATCCTCCGTACATGGCCGATGATGCTAGTCTTCCCGCAAGACTCCCAACAGTGGAAGAAATCCAATCTGCAACAGAAATCTTTAGCGACACTACCGGGCGTAAAGTTGTCGGAGTTGGCGATCACTTTGTTGTTAAATATGGAGTACAAGTCGAACTACTAGAGGGAGAGACGCAACTTTTTCTAGAGCAAGCAACAACTGTTCCGGTGCCGCGCATCTATGCATTATTCCGGAGCGCGGACCAAAGCAGCAACTATATCGTCATGGAACGTATCAAAGGCTCAAATCTAGAATCGGAGTGGCCAAAGATGGATCAGGCGTCAAAAGAGGCTGTTTCCTCGAAACTCCGGTCGATTTTTGAGGAGATGCGAAAAATAGAGACTCCTGGAGGATACTGTAGTGTTGGTCATCGCGGGTTGCCAGATGGTCTCTTCTGGACGAACAACCCATCGAATCCATTTTCAGGGCCATTCGATACAGAGACAGATCTGAACAATGCTATGTTAGCAAAATACGTCGAGAACGGCCTCTCTAGATATAAAGCGGATTATTACTCGCGCACCTTCAAGGATATTTTTCAAGGCCACGTACCTGTTTTCTCGCACGCAGACTTCCAGCGAAAGAACATCATGTTGCGTGGTTCTTCGGCAGCAACAAAGACTGAAGCGCCACGGGACATTACAGATCGGCAACTTGTGATCATTGACTGGGAATTTGCCGGTTGGTATCCAAGTTACTGGGAGTATGCGAGAGCTATATTTGCCTGCGGACGATGGGATGATGACTGGAACTACTGGATTGATCGAGCGCTTGAGCCGTTTCGAAATGAATATGCCTGGATGGATATTCTACTTCGAGAGCTGTGGTCGTGAAACTGTGCTCGATTTCATTCAACGTAAGCCCGTGCAGTAGAAAATAAAACTAACGTCTATCCGCGCGTAACGGAAGACCGACATCACTTTCTCTCTTGGTAACACCAACGACGACTGTATAGCTTAGAAAATTCGGGAATAGAAACTTTATGCCCTTAACTACTTCCTGGTATAGTATCGTGTCGCACGGTCAGGGGCATGAATGTATGCTTCTGGAAGTTGAGGAAATTCATTATCTATTGTTTACGCAGTTTGTTCTGCTTGAATAGCGACACTCGGTCTATAGACGGTCAATCATCTGCAGTATTGTTGAAAAGCTTTCTATGTTTCCAAGAGCTTCCTGACTGAAATAGCTACTTACTAACGTCCCTCCCTGAGTGCTGGGACATCCGCTGTGCTGGGCCAGATGAGGGGTAACCTGTTTTGCTTGGAGAAGATCTGGATAGGCAGTGTTGAACAAAGCGATCAACCCAGTGATAACCAATCTCTTTCTGCGCGATCTCCGCAGCAAAACTCCGAACGAGATTTCTATTAGGTTCCGTGCCGCTTACGCTAAGTGGGTCTATATATTCTGTAAGCTTGATTTCCTGTTCTGGGTGGAGAGCCTGCTGATTTTGATAGCGGATAGTGCGTGAGGTAGATAGACCTTGATGCGGCCGTACGAGCGTTCTACGGCCAACATCAAATCTTCCAGCGCTCTTAGTGTAATTATAAAAGTTTTTCTCCAGGTTCTAAAGCAGCTGTAGCTTGAAGTGTAGCTTAGATAGGCTCAATTTAGAATGGTTGTGGCATGGTGACGTTGGTAATGTTGGTGGTGATTGGTGGGGTGGAGCGGGCGTGTCGCCGTCCCGGGCGCTTCGCCGTCCGGCATGGTAATTATTACTCTTGACTCATGCGCCGTGTTTGATAGTTCATCCTTTGTCTTAATTTTAGGTCAAAGGTGTTGGCGCGCGATAAAGTATTGTTGCTGCATCACAGCAAGAACAGTATCGTCATTCATCCAGCTTGATTGGCTATTGTGGCACGAGCCTGATCAAAGGGAGTCCAAAGGGACAAAATTATCACATTGAGGCGGTACAACATATTGAGTGGCAATGTCTTGCTTATGGATATATAACGCGCCCAATCCGTCTGGTACTGAAAAATATCAAAGCCATACGTCTTAGCAATCACCTTTTAGTTCCAAGTTTATATCGTCATTGTTGCCTTTACCACCTTACCATGTCTTACGCGGTCTACTTAGTGTCTTACCTTGGCGCACCACGAGACCACCACGCTATTTTCGTCGAAACCAACGCCGACCACTCTGGGTTCATATTCCAGGTTACTGGGGATATCCAGAGAGGAATGACATTTGGTCACAAGCCAGCGAAAAGGCCAGAAGACTCGAACTCTTTTGTCTCTAAATCCTATATCGGTACTGTCTCCGAAACCAACTATGCTCAAATCCAGTCTATCGTCGATGCAATTCCACCTCCACCGAACCAATTCAACGGACCGAAACGCATCAACCCAAGCGTACCACTAAGACGCTGCCAGGAATGGACTTCTGAGGCAATTCAAGCATTGACAGATCAAGGCGTCTTGCAGCGTTGATGAGTATCAGATACAGTGACATGATCTGGATCAGTAATATGCTATCCATGAGAGACGCGCGGGCGCGTCTCCAGGAGAGACAGAGAATACAATCACTTTTTCACCATCAATTTACTGTCCTTGATAACCTATCACAATGTATTAATAATAATTACAGATTAAAAATAGGACACGACACAAAGTTGCCAATAAAAGAACAATATCTGGTCTTCCACCGGGCTAGTACGGTCCGTACCGGATGCACTTGCTTCTTGGCAGGTGGCCTCCACTTTATCCTAGACACAGCCCTTTCTAGCCTAGCGTGGGTAGTCGAGAGAGTTCAAAGGTGTAACGATGTTACAACTTCATCAAGTACTGAGCCGATCCCAGAGCCGGATCGGAGGAAGTATTGGCCGCCCCTTCATCAGCCATCCGCTCCTGATCGGATCCGATTCGGACCCGACTAGGATAGGTATATATTGAGACACTCCCTGTAGTTAGCTCTGTAGACTTTTGATATCCTTTCGTACAAGGCCTATAGGTGTCTATTCGAATCAAGGCTCGTTTGATGTCCCACGCACTCCCATATGCCTCTGAGTGACACTACTGCCGATACCGATCCGAGTAGTCTTGCCTGCGCCGTTACAAAAGGTCTCTCGACTACCCACGCTAGACTAGATTGATCCTCAGCGGCGAAGGCCTTTTTGCCTTCTACTAGTTCGGAAGAACTAGGCACCGTGGGGCGAGTACTTCATCCTAGACATAGCCCTATTTGGCTTAGCTGTTACACGGGGGTTGGTGCTAATACTTCTCTGGCTCGTTCCGGGTTAGGGCGATCAAGAATATGACTAGCTCCGTGAGGGTTGTCTGGTAGTTCAGGTGGAAAAGAGTTATGGATGTAACCGGGGTTTTGACAACGCTAATCTATTCGATAGACTAACATGTAACTACACACACAATTTATTTACGCCCGGCGGCCGAGCCGAAAGGGCTACTAACGCTAGTCTAGCTTTACACTTCTTATGCTACGTCTCGGTCTCCTTAGCCCATCTATCTTCTTTGGCTCGTTTCTTTGTGTAGCTTATTATCTAAATCAGAGCCCTTACTTAATACCTTGGCACGCCTCTTCTCTATCTACGATCGCTCCTCATCAAGTGCTCGTGGGTTAGTATTGCTGGTGGCAGACTAGCTCAGAGTCGGCATCTCAAAGAGATTCTCTAAGTGTTCAACGTCCTATCTTCGGCGGCTGAAGCGCTGTCTGCTGTTGGTTGCACGAGGCTGCTGACAAGTTCATGTTAGTATCTCGAGTTTATCTAACTAGTAGTTAGTTAGATATTAGTTTGCATTAAGTCTTCTTGTTGCTATCGCGAATCGTATTGTCGCTCGCACTGCGTCCATGTCTGGCGCCCATTTCGCGTCATCTGTCGCTGCTTTGCCGCCCAGGTAGAATGACATGTTTCCTCGGCTTATCTGCGTGCACTGCAGCATCTCTATCCGCTGTGTCGTCCACTTTCGGCAGCGGAATAGAAAATGCTCCACCGTCTCTGCTGCCTGGCCGCATTCGCATTGGTCTGTTGTTGATGCTTTGATTCGGTATCGATACGTGTTAAGCTGTGCCATGCCTGTTCTGAGCTGGGCAAGCACGCTGCTCTCTTTCCGCGAAAGCCCGTCGTAGAGTTGTCGCGTGTGCTTTCCTGGCAGTGCCGTGTCGATTCGTTTGGAATATGCTCCTACGTCTACTGGTATCTTCTTAGCTATGCCTTGCTTACGTGCTATGTTGTGCGTAGTGGATCGCATTCTAGGGAGCTGTGTCTGTGGCCTAGTGTTTGGCCTAGTTGCTGTCTTCGCCTCT
>JALPSE010000425.1:0-23583 GCA_030558545.1 Bipolaris gigantea | reverse complement strand
CGCGGGGGGGGGGGGGGGGGGTAAAGATGTCGGTACAAGTGGAACGGGGCGAATGGGGGAGTCGGCCCATTTCCTCTCCGTCTTCGCTTTGGCTTGGGGAGCGGGAAATTGGGGGGGAGGGGGTAAGAGCAGTGGGGAGGGAATGTGACTCGTTGGGATGGAGGGAGATTGAAACACACCGGTGGTTGGTGTGTAGAGTGCGCTCCGAGATCGAGACATGCCTTGTACGCCGATGAAATCATGTGTAAGATTGCAACCTCCATGCGCCATCGGACTAGGTACTGGGTATCCCGATTCAGGCTATGCATCTTCTTTTTGCCTCTTCAACTCCCGCCTGACAAGTGACATCCACCAGAGCACGGACCTTTGTCTGCTTCTTTCTTTCCTTCTTTCCTTCTTCTTCTCCTCTTGTTCATGGGAACCCATCTTCTTTGCTTCTGGGTCAGCTTGCATCGGGCAGGCAGCCTGCCGTCCGTGTGAGGGAATGATTTGCTTCTCTCCCGCCTCCACCTCAGATTCCCCCATTGTCATCCCGGGACCACAGCTTCACAGTGCGGTCCTTGCCTCCACTCACAATCCAGCGCGCGTCCCTTGTCACATCCGTACTAAACACCGGCCCAGAGTGGCCCTGGAGAGTCTTGCAGTGTGCCCAATCGTCGGCTGAAAAGATTTGAACATTCTTATCAAATCCAGACGAGATCACAAATGTCGACGCCTTCTTCGGCACCACTTGCCCTTGCTCATTCTCTTGCAGCGCTATGCCGCTCGCCGGGCCGTCAGTCCCCTTGAACCATCGTAGATCCGTGACTCCTCCTGTGTTGGCCGCAATCGAGTTGGTCTCCCTCATCGCCCGAACGTCCCAGCATTTCATAAACCCATCTCCTGCTCCAGAAAGTAGTCGATGGCCATCGGTGGCCCAGTCGAGCCCATAGATGGGCTTGATATGGCTTTCCAGCATGTAGATGACTCGGCCTGTACGAACATCCCACACGCGACCGATGCTGTCGAGACCGGCACTTGCAACCAAAGACCCATCGCCGTTGAAACTGACAGTGTATACTTCCTTTGAATGGCCCTCTTGCATAAGGAGCTCTTGACCCGTGTTCACGTCCCAAAGCCGCCATGTGGTATCGTCAGAAGCCGACGCCAAGTATCGCCCTGTAGGGTGGAACGCCAACCGACAAACACGGTCCGTGTGTCCCTCGAGCGTGCGCAGAGGTTTGTCGTCGTCAAGTGACCATAGCTGAACCTTTCCACCCGCTCCTCCAGAAGCAAAGTTGACACTTGAACTCGATACCCTACTGCCAGCCAGCGTTGCCTCTGGCATCCAGTCTATGCCCGTCGCCCGTTCCGCATGCCCGCCCCGGTATGCTTTTTTCTGCTCAAGACTGGGAATCTCAAGCAGCGCCACCTTGCCGCCCCAGGTGCCGTATGCGACGTATTGCCCGTTGGGGGAAACGCGTACAATGCTCACCGGTCGATCGGCTGTTTGCGATCCGTACAGTTCAAAGCCCTTCAGCCGCTCCTTGATGCCGTTGCGGAACTCAATGTGCGTCTTGAGCGCTATCGTAGCCTCGCGACGCTGATACTCGATTCGTTGCTTGGCTCGTGGCAGCGAATACTTGGCCATTTCCCGTCGCGCATCCAAAAGCGCCTGTGTGCCCTGCGTGTAGAATTCCTCTTGCTCGTCCCCAGCCCCCTCTTCTGCATCCTGCATATCCACATCGGCACCATCCTCGCCCAATGCTTCCTGTGCTTCTGCAAGCAAGGCGCGAAGTCGATCACGGCGCTCAGCAGGACCCTCGCCGAACAGGGTAATTGGCTCTCCGCGCGAACGCAGCTTTGCTTTGACATCGCGGTCCGCCGTCGGCACCACTAACTGCGCGGCTCGTCGCTTGCGATCAAAATCCTCCATGAGCGAAGAAGCCGACGCGTTTCCTCCCCCGGGCATGGCATGGTTGCGATCGAGCGCTGGGCATGTTAGCATCCTACCACGGAATGGCTGAATTGCGCCTAGATACTCACGGACACTGGCAAGATCTAGCCCCTCCATCGCATCGCCCTAGGCACCCGCGTTAGCTCTTGTATCTCCCAGAAGCTGTATATACCATGCTGGGGGTAGCTGCGCAACAGGTGAAGCTTGCTGCCTGCTACCCCGAGACCATACACAAGACACATACCGCACCATTCTCCTCCTCGACATAGGCCTGACGCGCCGGATGCATGCTCATCTTGACTGACTGACTGTCCCGCGGCGGGGAAGGTGATTGGAAGCTCGTGGGGGCATCTCTCGAAAAGAAGTTCGGGGCCAGCCACGGGTTTAGGCGATAGGGCTGAACTAGCGTCGGTTATGTCATTCTCCGCGTCTGAGCCAAAGGCCAGCAGCGTTTGGGCCGCCCGGCCACAAGGTTGCAGAGTAGTGAACAGTTGTCCAGAGGACTTGTCAGAGCAAGCCGGCTTGTCCTCTCTTGCCTCTGCCTCGTCGTCATTCCAATCGTTGTGCATCTTGAGACGATGCTCCTAGTACTTGTAAGTATCACCGCCCTCAGCAGCTAGCCGATCGGCAATGACGACGGCCAATGTGAATTCTTAGCCCAAGGGTCCCTTTTTACTCCAACGTCGTCTGTCGCAAAGGTACGGCGCCGCCACGATGCATTCCCTTCACTACCACTCTCTGCCGCCACCCTCTTCACGTGCTAATCCGTAATCGATAGGCTTGGGCTTTGGCCATGTCATTTGCGATAACCAGTTCAGCGGGCCTTGCGCGACTCTCACCAGCACCGCGACGCGCCTCATCTACTGGCTTCTTTCTCCTTGCCCTCTCCGCATCGCCTTTGGTAGCACCTGCCTCGACCAGCCGCAGTCCCGGCGTTCCCTTGCAGCGAATGCCTCTCCACGCACACCCCACCTGTCCCTTGAATCGAAACACCTCCCCCGCCACAGTCAGCTTACGATCCTTTCATTCTTCCTCACACAATTGGCGGAGTATGCCGCAGTATTCCTACCATGTAGCTGCCTCGTACTCGGCCAAGCAAGACAACTTTGATGCAGAGCAAAATCTCTTCACACGCCCGCTCTACGACCCGAGGAAAAGCAAGGTTGAGGATCTGCGCGAGTGCAAAGAGGCCATCGACAAGCGGAAGCGAGCAAAGAGTGGGCAGGACGCCTTCTTCTTCAGCCAAGTCGGAACCACCGATACCACGACATTTGGAGTTGCCGACGGAGTAGGGGGTTGGGTCGAGTCGGGCCTGGATCCCGCAGACTTCTCCCACGGATTGTGCGAGTACATGGCCTGCGCAGCGCGCTCATGGCCACACGGATTCAACACGACGTCGCTGCACCCCAAGGATCTGCTTCAGGTTGCGTACGACGAAGTTACCGATGACGCCAGCATTGAAGGTGGCGGCAGCACCGCATGTCTGGCCGTCGCAGAGCCAGACGGTCACGTCGAAGTCGCCAACCTGGGCGACTCAGGATTCATGCATCTGGGTCTAAACGCCGTGCGACATTTCACACAGCCTCAAACACATGCCTTCAACACTCCCTATCAGCTCTCCAAAACGCCCCAACGCATGCTGGTGCAGATGGCTGTGTTTGGTGGTCCAGCCACACTCTCGGATCTACCAAAGGAGTCGAGTGTAACGCACCACAAGGTACGGCATGGAGATGTCCTCGTCTTTGCAACGGATGGTGTGTGGGATAATCTCAGCCCGCAGGATGTGCTAGGTATTGTCAGCCGTCAAATGGTGGACCTAGGTGCTTGGGTTGAGAGAGATGGCACAACTGTCGTTGGACAAGATCTAGCAAAGCTGGTCCAGGCCGACTCCACTCGCAAGGCCGACAATTCCTCGCTCCAGGCAAAGGTTGCAGTTGCCATTGCAAAGGAGGCCAAAGTGACGGGACTCAACACTCGTCGGGATGGGCCTTTTGCCAGAGAGGTACAGCGATACTACCCTGGGGAGAACTGGCATGGCGGCAAACCGGATGACATTGCTGCCGTGGTAGCTGTTGTGCTCGAGGAGGCATCTCCACGAGCCAAGCTGTGATCATTTGTACGACGTACCGTTTGGATGCATGAGTAGGCGATGGCGTTTCGGAGAAAGACTTGCACAATCGGGACCGGGGCATGACTGCATACAACACTCACGAGAGGCGATTTCATTGGCTGCTCTAGCTACGCAGTGTCTTTTACTAAGCCTTTCCATCCGGCATACAGGATCGGGTCTGTGTTCATGTCTCTAACAGCGTGTTTTCTCTTTTGGATAAATGTTGTAGAAGAGAGGAGATTGGGGCATCGAGTAACGAAGTATTTGTTTTGGAGGCTACCGGCTGGCATCTAAAACTTTATCACTGTCACGATGTATGCAAATTGTTGGAATTACAAGATATTGTTGATTTCAAGTTATGACACGCGAACGGAGTGAACCGTGACCGCTTGACATTCCCATCTTTTTGGCTTGCACTGGCACAGACGCACAGTTACTCACAGTCAAACCAAAACATGAGCATATAATGCAGTCATTGCTCAGCTGCATGTGGAAAAAGCAAACACTTTCAGAGACAACCAACATGTTGGCTCATTGTATACTGCCTTGAAGCTGCTGTTGTCGGTTCCGCTGCAGGAAGCAAACCTGAGGACAAAGCCATTGCATGGACACCCATATCATCAAGTATGTACAATACACTAAAAGTTGCACTGGTGTGAAATGCGCGCTGTATAAGTCTCGGTGCTCGTCAGCAGTTCCCACTAGTCGTGCACTAGGTGTTTTGGCCCTGTTTGTTTACGGCCGCGCTCCCGTTGCCCGGCAACCAGATCACGCGAGAACTAGGATTGGCCGGCGCGCGCTATGGATGCCAACGTCCAAACTCAACCACCTCCCCAGCATCTCTACGACAAACAGCTGCCTTCCCTCCGGGCCTTATGTATGCGCAACTAACACTACAGCTTTCAATCGCTATTCACATAACCCGACCAACACACTTATAGCCACGCGCGCATACCATCCCTTTGCGACTCCCGTATGGCTACCGGATCTCCCACGCCGCTAGGCGGCTCCTCCTATGGGCGCATGCGTGCGCAATCATCGATACGACCCCGGAGAGACTCTCCGCTCTCTGTGCTGGGTCAATCGCAGGGCTTCTCGGCCGATGTGCCCATGATGCAGAGCATCGACATTGGCGACAGCTCAGATGACGAGATGCCACAACCCATGAAACTTAGTGCTCTAACGGCAGCTCTGCTTGCCCAAGGCAACGAGGTTGATTCACCAGAGAAGAGAAAGCCTAAGCTCAAAATCTCACGCAACGATTCGGGCTCAAACACACCCGTGCATGACTCCGTCACACCCGCACCCAGCCTACGCATCAAACGAGTTCCACTACGCGGCGCGCCCATGAGGAGACTGCGCAGAACGCCTCAAAGCGAGGAAGAGAATCCTCCTTGCCAGGACCAGGAGAACATGCCTGCGTCGGCCATCAAAACCCAGCCTGAGAACGTCCCCGATTCCGTCTTGAAGGTTACCGGCTCGGTGATGAAGGTCGCAGAGGACCGCCACATGCAATCCTCCCTAGAACACCAGTCCCCTAGCGAAAGGGCTTCGCAACAACAAGAAAAACCCATGCCACTACAATCCATGAGCGCAAATACGCCACGACGACCAGCGCCTCCACCACCGCCAAAGATGTCTGTCTTGGAGACCGCAACCGCTGCTGCTGGAGCTGCCACCACCAAGACACGAGAGAGGAAGAAGAGGGTCACACTGTCCGTCAATGGAAAGCACTACTCCCAGATGGACAGGATAGGCAGAGGTGGCAGTTCGGCGGTGTACCGTGTCATGGCAGAGAACTTCAAGACGTTGGCGCTAAAGAGGGTGAAGCTTGAAGATGCCGACGAGGCTGCTGTGCGAGGTTTCAAGGGCGAGATTGATCTACTACAAAAACTCAAAAACGTCGACCGAGTGGTAAGACTCTACGACTGGGAAGTGGACGAGCAACGCCAAGTGCTCAGTGTAGTAAGTGGCCTTTTCTCGAGAGTCAAAGGTTGAATGCTCACACGTCACAGCTCATGGAACTCGGGGAATCAGACTTGGCCCGTATCATACGAATGAAGCTTGACCCAGCCGATGGCGACGGTAAACTCGACCTCAGCTTCACCCGCTACTATTGGAAAGAGATGCTCGAATGCGTCGGTGCAGTCCACGACCACGACATTGTCCACTCGGACCTCAAACCCGCAAACTTCCTCCTCACCTCTGGCCGCTTAAAGCTCATCGACTTTGGCATTGCCAACGCCATCGAAGTCGACCACACCGTCAACGTCCACCGCGACTCGCACATTGGCACCCCCAACTACATGTCCCCCGAGTCCCTCGAAGATTCCGCCGGCGGCGCCCGCGGCCTCCTCAGCAACGGCAATGGCTCCAAAGACATGGCCCTCGGCAAGCCGTCGGACGTCTGGAGCCTAGGCTGCATCCTCTACCAAATGGTCTACGGCCGCCCCCCCTTTGCCCACATTGCCAACCAAATGGCCCGCGTGCTCGCGATTGTAAACCGCGAGTACAAGATCGAATTCCCCGACCTCGGCGTCGGCCATGTCCGCGTTCCCCCGGGCCTCAAGGCTACCATGCGCCGCTGCCTCCACCGCGACCCCTCGCGTCGCCCCAACATTGCGCAGCTCCTCGACGAACGCGATGCCTTTTTGTATCCCGATGGCGGCGAGGACCTCAAGATTCCCCAGGAGCTGTTGGGCCAGATCATCCAGCGCGTTGCCGATCGCTTCCGCGACCCGAACAAGCCGGCGCCCACTGACGATGAGATTCGCCAGTATCCGGCGAGTTTCTACGACAAGATACGCCAGTTGCTGGAGAGCGAGTAGAGAGAGAGACGGAGGTTGAACTCACTTTTGCTTCCTCGTCCTCTTCTTCTTCTTCTCTGCATTCCTTGGACTCTTCCTGTTTCTTTTCTCTTCTTTCCTCGTTCCCTTTGGGATCCACGCCCGTCGTCGCTTCTTTCCCAACGCCACTTGCAGAAGATGACCAAACCAAAAGAGAGAGAGAGAGGCCCATTTCCTACTTCCTTTGCGCCCTGATGATTATGACTGCTCTCCTCTGGCGCCTAGCCCACTTTGACCCTCTTCTCCTTGTCTTTTTTTTTCCCGCCTTTCGACACCGCCCTCTCCCGTCCTACCTGGTTTTCTCCTCTTTTTTCTTTCGTGCGTCTCGTAAGCCGCCTCTTGTATGCGTTCAAGCGTCGCTTTTTATTGCTTTTTTCTTCTTCGTCTTGTACAGTCATGGCGCACGTTTCTTTGCGCTCTCCTTTGTCGGGATACGCTTTTAATGCTTCATGATGGGTTGGGAACGTAGACTTTATTGGTGACTTCGCGGTTGCTCGCTTTGTATATATGGGCCGTGGTGGAGCTGAAAAAGGACAGGATATTTCTTCAATTGACTTGCTCAAACCTCTGGTTCCTCTCTATGTGTGCGAAGTTGATGGTGGTAGTATGATTAATCATCAGCTTCCACACCCCTCACGTATACTCCATGATGACAGTGGCCTCTCTATCCATACCGGTCCTTCCTAGCACCAACGTCTTCCATGCGCCGACTGTACCGCCCAAGTCTAAAGGACGCCCTTGCCACACTCAATCAATCCGTCGGGGGAGGAGGGGGCAGTGGTGGTGTTGGAGGTTGTGGAACAACAGTGAGTAAGATATCCGTGCGGCCCCATCTCTCCAGCACCCCGGAGACCTGCTCATGCAATGCGGTTTGAACCGGCTCGATCTCGCTACCAAACCAAACCAGCTCCAACTCCTTGAGGCCCTTGAATGCGCACAAGTCGCTGAGCTCTACCACGATCCATGGTTTGAGGCCTGAATACGGGATCTTGCCATCCCGATAGATGGCGAAGGCGTCGACGAGGAGACTTACTCTCGATATCGCGTTGGCCTGGCTGCGTGTGAGGTTCTTGCAGAGCATCTCAATCACGTGCTCCGAGTAGCCGCTGAAGACGTTGCGGGCGAAGGGGTAGAGTCTGGCCTCAAACCACGTCTGGCGGCAGGCCTGGATGAGCGAGAGGTTGGTGCGCGGGTACTCCCAGGTGCGGTGATCCTGTGTCTCGTACTTTGGGCTGATGCTGCCGACATCGAAGACATGGCCGTATATCTTCATGCGCAGCTCAGCTGGGAGACGCAGCAGGGGAGACCTCTCCTGGTTGCGCTCATAGCTGTGCAAGTGAGGGTTTGCTTAGTCGTCGGTCGGGTTTCAGAGTGAGTGTCTTTTGATTGTTGTTTTCACGCGGCGGGGACGGGGGGCTGGTAAATACTTACACTTGTTCAATGAGATGTATCAGCTGTACATGGTAGCGGTGCTCATGTGTGTGGAGCGGATCCGACTGGGCCCTGGGCCGGGTAGCCATGTTGGATAGCGGTGGTGGAGCGAAAGAGGTAGGAGGGGAGAAGGAGACAGGTAATATAGATTGTGGGTCAGCGTTTGTCCTCGCTAAGAGCAGTGAGGCAGTGAATGGTGATCAAGGCGGGTAAGAGGTGAGGCAGGCTTTGATGTGAATTGGCAAGGAAGGCGTGATGGCAGCTGTTTGTTAGGAAGGAGACGTCATCAGATGCTCTGAACAGTGTGGCAAGGCCTCAGCCCAAGTCACCGATAGGTCTTGGAATATTAAAGTCTGTTCTAATTTTGCTGTATCTGCCAGCTCCATGCTGCTTGGGTTCCTGGTTTTGTTTGTGTTGTGGGCTGCGTCTCTCTGATACGAGATAGCGGTGCCGGACTTTCTGTCTACTGATCCAACGACGCTCCTCATAGGTGATATTTTCTTATCTGAATTAACAATATCAGTGTGTTGCGATCTATCTTTCCAAAAAGCATAGACTTGCCATAGAGATCGATTTGATTGAGAGTAGCCTAGTCCAATGGACTTCTGAGTTCCATGAGAGGTAAGCAGAATCTCTCAAGTCTTATTGGAGATGCTGAATGTGACAACTACACCGAAAAAGACACACGCTTCGGTATACCACCCATCGCAGGCACAGGCCCTGTATCGAGGTCTTCCACATAATCACATCCCACTACCACAACCTTAATATCACACGAGCCCCTGATCTGCTCAAGCTCTTCCTCAATCAGATAAGCCATCCTGCCCTCCACCATAGCCCAGTCATGCTCCCAATCATGCGGACCAACCCACTCAACAGTGAGCTTACGCAGCCCGCGAAGATGACCGAGCACACGCAGCGTGGCAAGAGCATCTTTGCCAAGGTTGACGCTCGGGCTCCGCTGGCCGAGAGCCGGATAATAGATCACATCGTTGCATTCAAAATACACGCGTAGATTCGTCATAGCACCGACCTGTGCATCCACCAGGCGGTAGTAGACAGCAAGTTGCATATCCCAGTGATATCCATGAAATTCATTTAGTGCAAACGGCAGGAGCCTTGTCTCGGCATGTATTTGGCGGCAGGTGGTTAGTAGGGCTAGATGCCGTCTCCGGAGGTGAAAGTAAGTAGCGAAGTGACGTTTACGTCCGCGAGAGCGACACTTGTGACGGCGAGTGCAATTCTTGGTGTCGCATACGCGGATCTGTGTGCCGCCGAGTACATGGCTGTAAATTAGTTCCCGCACATTGGCAGGAAGACGGAGGAAACTTGAGTCTTGCTCGATCTCGACCATAGTGCTAGATTATGCAAGTAAGTGCATGCATGCATGACAGATGTAAACAAACACCACAACAGTGTACGTACGCGGCGTCAGATTCATCGTCTTCATAAGGGTGGGTAGAATGGTCGTAGGCGCGTGGGAACGAACGCTTAGATAAGCGTCGCTTCAGTCGGTTCAAAGGATCCATCGCTTAGGACTTGTAGACAACATGGGGACGAGGCTGCGGGGACGGGTCCAATCGGCAGGCATAGTTTCAATGAAGAGTGAGCGTGAGGACGTGTGATGTTATGGAACAACAACAGGGATAACCATTCAGGGGCGGCTAAAAATAGATCATCGCCATCTCGATAAGATACCAGGGAGCAAATGGATCATGGGATCAACTTTTCTTAGTTGCATGCATGTTCCCTGTGCCAAGTGATATGTATCAAAATGGTAGTACTACGATTCCTTGTGTGGAAATTTTTGGAGCTGGGATTCAGTGCTTATAGAAGATTCTGGTGTCAAAAATAGAGGATGCTAATGGTGGCTGTTCTTGGCGTCGACGGCGCTGATAGAGCGGAGATTATTGATGCGACAATATCCGAGAAAAGCAGTGAGCTTGGCAAGACTAGCTGGTTAGTAAGTGTACTGCCATCTTGTCTCGTCTACGTACTATATGCCTTCTTTTAGTCCTTCTTTGAAAGGACCTTGAAGTCCCAGTTGTTCAAGTAACCGGAGCCAATCTGGCTGAACATTAGTATTACACTCGACAAGCACCTTTAACAAAGAGCCCTTACACAGAGATAGGTTGCGAAGCTGACCCAGCCGAGGTATGGTGCGAGCAGCCATCCACAGACGGGGTCAACTTGTCCCCAAACATTGACAAGATAGGCGAGCGTGCCACCAAGAGCCAGGATGTCAACTGAAGCGGCAATGGGTTGCTTAACGCCAAAGTAGAGAGGCGTCCACAGAAGGTTCAAGGCAAGCTGGATGGAGTAGAGGGTAGCTCCGTGCTGCATGGTGGTAAGTTGGGCGGCCGTATTTACGTTTCAATTGAGCAGCAACATACCTTGGCGAGAGCAACAGTATTAGGGTTCAAGGAGGACGTGCCAATGGTGTATGCGCGATAGGCCGTGTAGCCCATGGTTGCATACAATGCTGTCCAAACCGGGCCAAAGACATAGCCTGGCGGATGTAGAGGAGGTTGCTTCAAGGTACGGTATGCTGTTTGAGATACACTTGCTATTCTTAATGTTAGAGCTCTTCACAATTGCACCAGCTCGGTGAAAAAAAAACTCACGACTAATGGCAAACCCAGTGGCTGTTCCGCACACGAGCGGCAGCAGGATGGACACTGCTGGGTTTTCAAAGGCAAAGCTCGGGAGAGTGAGGGAGGGGATGTAGGTCGTCATGGCTGCGATGGGGCTCGACCAAGGGGGCGTGATCAACGTGTACCTGCGCAACGGATGCAATGGCTCTGGGAAGAGGTGCTTGTGAAAAAGGAAAAGCCGGCTGCACTCCGCATCTCGTGATAACCTGGGCGTCGAGCATAAAGCGGGCCTGCCAATCATCAGCCTCAGCCCTCCACGAGAGCAACGCGTTCACGAGCCGGCCCACTTTCCGCGGAGCCGTGCGGCGCTAGCCCCGTCTCAGCCGCCCTCGGGCTTCTCCAGCCGCCGCGACCAACCTCACCCTTCCTTCTGTCATCTCCATCTCCGCCGGCGTCGTTCAGCCGGGAGTCACTTTAGCACATCGTGAGTGCACGAGCTTCTCGTCCTTTGCCTCCCCCAATTGTTCGTACCCCATCATTCCTCTTGTACAGCTATCTCCATAGCTCCTACTGCTTTGTCCCCGTGGCCCTGCGCCTCGGCCTCCCTCTAGCCACCTCTCTGACCTTGTCTACGTGCGCCGCTGCTCGTGTGCGATCAATCGCGCCGCGTGTTTGTGGTAGCCATCCTCGTCTTGTCACTCCTTAGATGCCTCTTCTCCCTCGTTACTAGTCGCGCCCTTTTCTCACTGTCTTGTCTCTTATTGGTTCCCTCTCTGACCGAGCCATCATGGTAAACAGCTACCCAGCCCGATTGCCTGCAGGGCACCCGATATACCCCATCGCATTCTCCAGGTGAGATTGCGCGTCCGAGAGAGCAAAGATCACGCGTCTGGCGCTTATGGTTGGTTGACAGCGCTACCTGCCAACTGCCTGAACACCTACTCTCCCACAAGGATTCTAGATACCCGTCGCCTCACGAAGCACCTCACATCTAAGCATCAGCAATAATGGATTCGTATACGTAGGTTTATGCTTGACCAGTTGCGCGATGAGCAATGTTGACAATTGGCAGCGCCACCCATGAGGAGGCCAGACCACCTGCCGACTCATACAGGCGTCGCTCACCAGGTAAGTTCTAGATTCCTGTTTGGGGTCAGCACGCACCTCCCGGTTATCGTATCGCGGATCTGCACATCGCTACTCTCGTTGCGCGTTTGTCTTCGAACGCGATCGTCACGCACTACAAGTTTAGCCTCATTGTGCGGTCCAAAGACGTGCAGCAGCTACCATAGAGCCCATCACCTTGGGCGTCGCATTGCCCCATCTCCCAAGCCCAGGAACCTCCTATGCTATCTCACAGAAACTTGGCTAACATGCATTCTCAAGGCTCTGGAGACCGCAGAACTGCCAGGCGGCGGTCGCGGTCCCCCCAGAATATCGACCGTTACCAACCTGATCGCGCTCGTGATTACGATGGACCCCGACGTGATGGAAATCGCCGCCGCTCCTCTCCTCCGCCAGTACAGGCTGGCATCGACCGATATGTGCCGGGCCAAGACAACTTCGCACCGACATTCACGACGAATCCTGTCCCGAACCCCATGCATCTTGAATATCAGGTTGGATTCAACTACTTCGCCGAGTGGTGGCGTGTTGAGCAACTCATGAAAGAGGAGAAAGAACGCGCCAAGAATGGCGGTCGTAAGCCCGGTCTCAAAGGCGAGCGAGAAGCCCGTGAGGAGCGCGGCAAGGAACGTGAGCAGATTCAAGCAGCCTATGACGAGTACAAGGAAAAGCTGCAGGTGCAGATGGCCAAGACATTCGTTGAGAAGCACAAGAATGAAGAATGGTTCAAGGAGCGATATGACCCAGATTACGATTTGGCTTTCAAGGAGAAGCTTCGCCAGTACCGCCATGGCATCTACGAGGACTGGGAGCGCCATATTGATGATGGTTACTTTGATGAGTTCACACTTGAGGGTATCTACAAGAATGACTCAAACGGAGCTGGTGGCATTGTTGAGAAGGAAGAGGGAGAAACAACAGCTGCTAATGAAGTCTTGGGTGTGGGTGACCTTCTCCCATGCAAAGGCGGCGAGATTCGCGACGAGACTGCTTTCCAACCAACGCTGCTCATCAAGACAATTGCGCCAACCGTCAACCGCGAAAAGGTCGAGGAGTTTTGCAAGGAGCATTTGGGAGAGGGCCCTGGTGGGTTCAAGTGGCTCAGCATGAGCGATCCAAACCCCCTTAAAAAGTGCCACCGCATCGGCTGGGTCATTCTCAATCCAAGCGATGAGCAGCCAATGATGATTGACGATCGTGGTGAGGGACGCGACATTGACGACGAGGAAGGCGCCATGGACGTGAAGTCCGAGGGTACTCAGGCGATACAGAGTACTGCACACAAGGCTCTCGAAGCGCTCAACGGAAAAACAGTCAACGATGAGGTCAGGGGCAACTTCACTTGCCATGTTGGTATCCATGAGCCACCTGCCGCTCCACGTAAGAAAGCACTCTGGGATCTCTTCTCTGCACCCGAGAGAATCGAGCGTGATCTCGAGCTTGCCGAGCGACTGGTCAGGAAGCTCGATTCTGAACTCAAGGCCGGCCATGAGGAGCAGTTCTCGAATGTTGATGGCGTTGGCAAAGTCGAGCAGCGGGTCGAGGACCTACGCGAAAAGGGCTGGCTTCAGCCTCCAGCAAATGCACCAGCCCCCATGAAGAAGGAGCGAGATCCAGAGGAGTTGGAAGAAGGCGAAGATGAAACAATGGAGGATGATGAGGGTGCCTTTGACGATGAAGTTGATGATGAGGAGCTCTTGGTTAAGAAGAAGAAGCTGGATCTGCTCATTGAATACCTGCGCCGGGTGTATAACTTCTGCTTCTTCTGCGTCTTTGAGAGCGACTCTGTCCATGAGTTGATTCGCAAGTGCGCGGGAGGACATCTTCGTCGGCCACGCGCCAGTCTTACTACAGCGGCGAAGGCGACGGCAAAGGCCACAGCTTCCGGAGAACCGTTCCCTTACAGGAAACAAGAAGCTTCAGGCGACGCTGAGAACGGCGAGAGTGGAAGTCCAGTACAAGAGCGCAAGCCTATGCGTTTGAGCACTAAGAACCAACAGCAACTGCAGCGAGCTTTCAACTGGGTCAAGACATATGAAGAAAAACTCCTTCAGCTGCTGGAGCCTGAAAGCGTTGACATTCGCAAGCTGGGCGGCAAGCCGCTGGATGAGGCGATAGAAGACGAGCTTGCTCGATATGTGAAGCAAGAAGATGAATCCAAGTGGCGATGCAAAGTTCCAGAGTGCACCAAGCTATTCAAGGGCGAACACTTCTGGCGCAAGCACATTGAGAAGCGTCACCCTGAGTGGCTTGAGCAGCTACAGAAGGATGTAAGTACCTGTGTGGACAGGTTGACGATCAAGTTTTGCTAATTCGGGTACAGCTGCGCCTTGTGAATAGCTATGTTCTCGATCCTGCGCACATTGCCCCGTCGCGCAGTGATGCAAATAGCAATGGCCATTTCCCAATGGGTAACCACGTTCAAGCGACTGGAACTCCTCGAGGATTCAATCTGGCCAACATGAGCATGATGGCCGGAGGCAATGGAATGCAGAATGGAATGCACATGGGTGGCATGTTCAATCCTGCCATGGGCGGCACCTGGGACCCTGCTGCTACTCATGATGACCGCGCAGGACCTATGCGACGGGGCGGCCATCGCTTCAATAACCGTACAGGACCCTACGACCGACAGGCTCGTGATGGACGCAGTCGACCGGCCGTTAATGGCGGTCGTCTGACACCTCCACGCGGGACTCGGCCAGGACCCCAACGCTACGGCGAAGGTGGACCTGGACCCGTACAGTCTGTACAAGGTCGATCTATTAAGAGTTACGAGGATCTTGATGCGGTTGGTGGTGGAGGCGGCGGAGAACTCAACTACTAAGCTCCGTAGTTAGTATGGGTCCCTGCCGCCACGGTCACGGTGTAAGATGGTAACAGGGTCGGCGTTGACAAGGCTGCTTTATTTTTGTGTTATCCTTGATTGGAGGCATCCCCAGATTGCCTTGATAGTTTGCTTGGGAAGGATAGGTACTGGGTGGTGTCTTGAGAATGTTTCATTGTTGGCTGTGGTCTGGGCTTGTTTAGGCCCATTGGGGGATTGTGTATGTACGTCTAAGTAAATAAGCCCAAATCCAGATTGATAGCAACAACAAGCGGCTGGCAAGTGCATAGGCAGTGTAGGCCAGCGAGTTTTCAGGGGCCATTGTCATATGAGCACTAAAGGTGCGAAGAAAGCCGCAATGTGACTAGGTTGGGCATCAGCCATGGGGTGGAGCCAACACCCGCCAGGAACCGAGACAGGCGCAACCACTGGGCCAACGGGCAGAACATGCGCACTATCGTTTTTTGTTGCATACGCAGGCTATCTTCGCCGCCTTGGGAGAGCTTTTGGCGGGCTAGCCGATGCTGCGGTCCTGATTGATGGGATGATGGAGGCCAGTCAGATCAGACTCGGGCTGGCCAGGCGTACATGGTGACAAGACAAAGCCGGCCCCTATGCAGCGTCAGCATGGGCAAGGGGATTCCATCATGTTGTAGGTAAGACAAGCAGGGCAGAGCAGTGCAAAGCAGGGCAGAGAATGGGGAGCGAGATGAAGTTGTGCGCGCGGCCAAGGTGCAGAGATGCCGTGCCACCCTCGTGGATCCTGACGGGCCCATACGTAACCGGGATGGTGGGCGGGGATTGCGTCACCAGCCACAGTTGAGTGCGCCGCCGACCTATGCTGCTCTTCCGTCACGGCCTTTCAAGGGCAACAACGGGCGGTGCAGGTGGTGCAAGCGATGCAGGCCCCGTTCCGTCCGTTACTGTGCCCACATCTCCACACTTGCACCAGCCTCAGACGCAGCCACAGCACAGCGACGAGCCATTCCGGGCGTCATAAACACGCGTCGATCCCCCCCCCGGGCCAGATCGCTTCAGGCTGCCTTTTTGCATGCGCATTTTATACCGCGTCGCCCTCTGTTCGCGTCGTAGCTCGTTAGCCCGGGTCGGCCTTTACCCCTACTTACAGTGAGTGGTGGTGCTATTAATCCAGGCACGCCCACCCATCCATTCCAACCCCCTCACCTGCCATTCAGCTCAACGGCGCTGCCCAGCCCATCACCATGAGTTCACAGACCACCGCAAGCCACCTCACTGCGCTGGACCGGCCAGCCCATCCTACCCGCAATGACACCAGCTACTCCAAGTTTTCCGTCTTGTCCATGCCGCCTGAGGGTTCCATCTTGACCGGCAAGCAGGAGCACTGTACGCTCTCCTCTTCCAGGCACATGATACCCGAAGCCACTAAACAAACTTGCAGACCTCAAGCGTGAACTCATCTCTCGACAAACAAAGTACGAAATCTCAGAGCTCTCCTCCCCTACGGCTCTGAGGCGCTTTGGCGCACCCTTTCGCTCGGATGCAGGCGAAGTTGCGCCCGAAGACTCTGAACTGCCCCTCCTTCGCTACATCTTTGTCAACCATGTGCGAAACTTCCCCTTTTTGGACAAAGCCAAGGAAAAGGAGTTCTGGCAGGACAAGCTTCAAGTTGTACGTTGCACGAGGCCAGAACAGGCGGACAGGGAGCTGACAACAGTGCCGCTGTAGTTTCTGGAATCGTTTGCGAGCAAAGACATTTCATCTTCAGAGGACCGCCTCGAGGAGACCAAGCGGAGGAAACTGGCACTCAAAGCCGAGAAGTTGGTCGAGCTCATGATGGTGTCCGGTATTCCGACCGCGTCGGGCTACGAAGAGAGGATTCGCTTTGCAGAAATGGAAATCGTCGACCGGCAAGCCGACGAAAAGGGTCTCACAATGAATGCGCCAAGCGGTCATTCCATTAATGGCTGGGATGTAAACGTTGCAGGTGTCAGAACAACATCGGTGAAGAGACGCCTTCGGTATCACACACATGCGGCAAGTCAATGTCCACGCGTAACGACACAAGTCTAACGTAAAAATTCTAGGAGTACATTATACGTGTCAGACAAGGACATGGTAAGGATATCTATATTGGTCGTCGATATGCCGATTTCGTTCACTTACACAAGCGGATACGCCTTGAGCTGCCTGGCAAGGTTCTCGCCCCGCTACCCCGCAAGAATGCCAAAGATGGAATCCTACAATCAAATGCCGATGACGACGAAGTTAGCTCCATCTCCTCGGAATCTACCCAAGGACCGCCTCCTATCGAATCCAATGAGAGCAGCGGGGGTGGCGGTTTTAGGAGCTATATTTTTGGTGGCGGACACAAGAAAAATGCATCCCAAAGCTCACTAGGAAGGCGCTCACCACGACCCTCAGGAGAGTTTTCTGGATACAGACCTCCTCGCAAACTGTACCGAGAAGAGCAGCGTGTTTCCCTTCGTGCGTTCTTGCGATCATTCTTGCACAATGAGCGAATTGCACACTCAAGTGCCATGGCTGAGTTTCTCACACGCGACCCTATAGAAATCAACGAAGAAGAAATGGAGGACATTCAAAGACGGGAAGAAATGGACCGAAGGCGCATAGAAGAGCAAAGGCAATTTTACGAAGTCGCACGACAACGAGCAGCAGAACTTGATATCCACATGGAGAAGTTTAGAAGAGAGATAGTAGAGAGCAATGGACTTTCTCATCTGTTCCAGGAGATCAGGGTTAAGAACAGTATCGGGGAACTCAAACCGGAGTATCAAAAGTTTGCCGAGTGGCTACGGATAGAAGTTGCTGCCACTTTGTACCACTTGTTCCTGGCAGAAGATAATTCCCCGGAGCTTTTTGCCCAGGCGAAACGCATACATTCTTTAGTGCCATACGGCGTCCTAAAAAACGTCATCAGAATTGCCAACCCGGCAGCCGTCATGAGCGGAGTGTTGGATCTTTTTCTTGCACAGCCCTTTGGCGCTCGATCGCTTTTGCAGCGCATATTTGGCATGGCTATCAACGATGGCGTTAACTCTGTGCAAAAGACCATTACCATCCTCGCATCAACAAGGATAAAAGACGATGTACTCTGCGACAAGATCAAAGCATACGTGCAAGCTGATGAGGGTGTAAAGGATGCTATTCGTCAGGAGGCCGCGAGCGAGCATGTGGATGTTGTGGTCACAATATTGCGATCAGAATACTTTCAACCAGAGCTGAGCCCTCAGCAGGTCGAGAAGGTATTCAATGCTTATGTTGCCTGGAACAACGCAGTCGAAAATGTGAGGTCGAGACGGCTTAGTCGAACAGCTAGCCGGCGAAGTACTACCAGCACATCAACTAACGCGACCCATCAGGTCGAAAAAGAAATGCGCTCAGGTGCAGAGCTCTTCGCTCACCTCAAGCAGTATCTGAAGCTCTGCCTACGTCAAAGAGATAAGCTTATGATGCTTCAAATCATTGAGGAGGTAAGCTCGCCTAAAGCTAAGATTACAACAACAACAATGACTGATGGATTATAGCCGACAACACTGCAACTATTCCGGGACTTATTCACCATCTTTTACGAACCCTTGGTTCGCGTCTACAAGTCTGCCAACGTCTACAACAGTATTACTGACTTTGCCCTTTTTGCCGATGATACTATCAAGACAATCGAAGCATGTCAACGACAGGAAGTCTCAGCAGATCCCAACCAAACTGTTCAAGCGTTTATCGATTTGTGCGCCCGTCACGAGGATAATTTCTACAAGTTCGTTCACGAAGTGCACAAGCATGACAACGGTCTTTTTGACCAACTTATGGGCTGGCTGGAGGGCATCTTGGACTTCTTGCGCCATGGCCCTGGAAGTGGTGGCAAGCTTGACATGAATGCACTCTTCCGGGGCGCTATAGACTCGAAATTGATCAACAAGGAAAAGGCAATTAGCGAGATCAATAGTTTGATCAAGTGGCAGATGGCTAGGAAGAAGTGGCACTCGGACAAGACGAGACAGAAGATGGCGAGTGGGGACGAGCCTGATCCACTGATTGGCGGTATTGCTGGCTTCAAGTCTAGCGACTTTGGCCTTCACGCGGTTTGTTCTCACCAACCCATGAAATCTGCGCTTGCGTACTAACAATGTTGCAGATGGATCTCCAAGATCTGGAACTCGATGACAACGGCAGCGATTCAACCGATTCGGAAGACATGGATGATGCAGACGTTGCAGACCCGATTGAAGCTGAGCGTAAGAGTAGAGCCAAAGCCGCGGACCGGTTACGCAGGAAGGCAGGTGAGCCTGAGAAGCCGCATATCGAAGAGCTATACAAGCTCAACGATAGTTTCAACAGCATGCTTCGAAGCGTACTTGCATCCTGAGCCGATTATAACTTGGTCCGGAGACATGTGGATAATCTTTAGCCTCTCTCTGTCTTTCCGCATGGCATTACTATATATACGTATATACAGCACTCTATTCTACAAGAAACATATTTAATGAAACAGGCAACACATGTCCTCATCGCTGCACACGGACCCGATGCTCACTCAAATGATGGTGCAGTGCACCGCCACTTAATCTAGGAACGGGGCCTGCCCGATGCATGTTAGCGCGGCTGCACCACGCGGAGCTAGTGGTCAGTCGCATAGCTGTCCTTTAGTGCCAGCCGAAGTGTCGCAACGTCCACGCGTTGAATCACTTACCCTTTTCTCTTTTCTGTACAATGATCTGGCGACTCAGGCACAGGCAGTGCTGATCTTCGTCCTTTTTCCCTTTTTCCAAGTTACCCAGCAGCGTCAATTGCCCTTGCATCCTCGAGTCAACTCAGTCGACCGTTTGTTTAACGCACGGCTACTCCCTGGATATACCAAGACGACGCTGAGTAGGACCTTTTCACCCCACCACCTCACCTGCTGTCTTGCTTTCTCTCTGAGGCTGTCGCAACCTCAAGCTTGGATCCGTTGTCTGGAAAATTTACAGTAAAAACCATCTTGCAGTAGTAGCCCACCGTCATGCCCGCCAAATCGCGATTTACGAGGCTAGACGCCTTTACCAAGACGGTCGAAGATGCGCGCATTCGTACAACCTCTGGAGGAATCGTCACAATCGTGAGCCTGTTGGTCGTCTTCTGGTTAACGTGGGGCGAATGGGCCGACTATAGGAGAGTGACTGTTAGGCCCGAATTGGTCGTGGACAAGGGACGAGGCGAGCGCATGGAAATCGCGTTGAACATATCGTTCCCGCGGCTACCATGCGAACTGATCACGCTAGATGTCATGGATGTCTCTGGAGAACTGCAGATGGGTGTAACACATGGTATCAACAAGGTTCGATTGGGCCCGGAGAGTGAGGGTAGCAAGACCATTGAAATCAAGGCCCTAGATCTGTAAGTGTACTTGGGGTTCTACTTCTGAAGTGGGGCCCACATGCGGAGAGGGGCAACGCATACTAACCACGCTTTAGGCATGCCGATGAAGCCTCCCACCTCGCTCCTGATTATTGCGGTGAATGCTTTGGTGCACCTCCCCCTGCCAACGCGAAAAAGCCTGGTTGCTGCAACACCTGCGACGAAGTGCGTGATGCCTATGCTTCCATATCATGGTCCTTTGGTCGCGGAGAGGGCGTCGAACAATGCGAGCGGGAGCACTATGCAGAGCATCTCGACGAGCAGCGCCAGGAAGGATGCCGTCTCGAAGGTAGCATTCGTGTCAACAAGGTCGTTGGAAACTTCCATATTGCTCCCGGAAAGTCGTTCTCCAATGGCAACATGCACGTGCATGATCTGGAAAACTACTTCAAAGACGAATATACGCATACTTTCACACACAAGATCCACCAGCTTCGATTCGGTCCTCAGCTGAGCGACGTAGTTATTCAGGGCATACAGGATAAACACCGAGGTTCCGGCCCTGGGAGCTGGTCAAACCACCACATCAACCCCCTCGACGATACCGAGCAACACAGTGACGAAAAGGCTTTTAACTTTATGTACTTTATCAAGGTTGTCTCGACAGCTTATCTGCCCCTTGGCTGGGAGGACGCTGCTCCTCGCACCACCAAGCATGATGAACTCCTCGGCTCTACTATCGATGCTTCACATAAGGGTAGCATCGAGACGCACCAGTACTCTGTAACGAGCCACAGGCGAAGTCTGAAGGGTGGCAATGACGAAAAGGACGGACATAAGGAAAGGATTCACGCTCGTGGTGGTATTCCAGGTGTCTTCTTCTCTTACGTGAGTTATACCCTGTTCTTCAATATGCAAATAAAACATGGCTGCTGACCCCTGAATAGGACATCTCACCCATGAAAGTCATCAACCGCGAGGTCCGTGAAAAGACCTTCTCTGGCTTTCTTGTCGGCCTTTGCGCCGTCATTGGCGGTACGCTCACTGTCGCTGCTGCTGTTGACCGCGCCCTATACGAGGGTGTGAACAGGATCAAGAAGATCCATTCCCAGTAGTCATAACCTATCGTAAAGCCATGAGAGAAGCGCAGGGCAGAGGCCTTGTCTTGCTGCATCCGTGTAGAGATCATTGTGTGGAGTTTTGGAGTTTGCTTTGCTGGTCTAAAGTGAGTTAGATTTGTAGATTGAGATGAGGTCTGGGGCGGCTAGGTGTGGGCAGAGGTGTGGGAGGATAGATGTTTCCTGGTTCAGGGAACGAACAATATGTGTATTATTTAGGTTAGGCAATCAAAAAAGAGTTCCATGTATCAACATGCATCGCTTGTCGAGTCTGGTAGACTAAGAAAAAATGTCCCTTCGTCTACATGGCATTGCCGTTTGCGGCTGTTGCGCAGTGGGGACTGCAGAGCTGCCTACAACTCAAACGTAGAAAGACAAGAGCCATGGAATGTGAGACTTCACGTTGGGTACTTTGCTTCAAGAGTGAGACGGAGAGTCTGTGACTTCGCGTTGTTGTTTTCATTTAGATTGTTGGTCTGGTTGGCGTAGTCATGTCTAAGCTGCTACCAATTGTCTCGGAAAGAAGGCTGCAATATAAGGTGCAAATCGTAGCTTTGATGATTGAGCCTTCCAGATTTATAATTACTAGAGAAATACACCATATCGGATGTCACATATTACATGTTTGCAGTGAAGAACAAGAAAGAGTGAAGAGGTGGTGGTAACAAAGTGTGGTTCGACGTCGGGAGAGCCATTAGCGCTGACCAATGAGAAGTGTCGTAGGATGACATCGTGGCCTGGCGACGCACGGCCAGTCAGCCTTTATATACGGGTCCATCCTCAGTCAACTTGCTTACACACCCCCACATCTCTCTCACACTCGCTCAAACCCACTGGAATTATTTCAACAGCCATGAACGACCAGCCCCGAGGACGAGGACGTGGCCGCGGCCGTGGGCGTGGCAGCTGGAGTGTCTCTTTCACACCACAGAACAACGACGGCGATCAGATGATGGTTGATGGCGACTCCTCGCGTGGACGAGGTCGAGGCAGAGGACGTGGGAGAGGGTTCAGAGGAGGCCAAAATCACTTTCAATACGACAACCGCTCACGAGAGCCGCCTATCGATATAGAAAAGGTCAAGTCAAACCCATCCTACCCACTTATGGAAAGTTTTCTCGGGCGCCGGTACGATGCAACCAACAAGCTACTCAATCTCTCCGCCATTGCCAGCGATCAGGAAATTCTCCAATCCGGAATGTTCGCGACAGAAGGAGCTCAAAAGAAGTTTTTCCCTGCCCTAATGATTGTTTGCGACGCCATTCTCGAGACACAGGAAGCGAAAGAGCAGGCGATCCACAGCGTTACAATGTCGGGCAACAATCTCCAAAATACGCACGCTGTCTACCAACTCTGTAATCACTTTCGCCACATTCAGAACCTTGACCTGAGCAATAATGCTTTTGCGACGCTGGACGCACTCAAGCCATGGAAAGGTCGTTTCAGAAACGTCGAACATCTCATCATCGATCCGTTTCCCTCGTCAAACTGGGAAGACGAGATCATCTCATGGTTCCCCAAACTCAAGATCCTGAATGGCAAACAGGTGCGCCCCGGCGCAGCGCCAGGGGCAAATGCACAGCCACAGCAAATATCCCAATCCAACACTCCAGGACCCGCAGCCGCAATAATGGATCCAGAGCAGCAGAGAAAAGAAGAAATGATTCTCTACGTACAACGAGAAACCAATCTCACCCGCGACTACGCAATCCAGTGCCTGGAAGCAGGCCAGTGGAACCTCGAGCAAGCAGGTGCTTTATTCGCTCAAAGTCGCGATTCTCTACCACCGGAGGCTTACAACTAACGATCGCCTACCCAAAAGCATAACGCCACCGATATGTGCTTCTCCTGTGGGACTCGGTATACGATCATATGCTCGGCTTGAGGGTTTTTGAGTGGAATGGGACTCGTCTAATAGTGCGTGTCGCAAACATTACAAGAACGATTCACTGTACATGATGACCAGGAATCAAAAGAAAAGAGAGCCCTAATACGCCTTTGCCATATCAATACTCAACCACAACATACAAACACGCTATGGAGCTTCGACCTCTTACTTAGTACAACCACACAATACTACTCACATCCTCCACTCCACCCACAAAAGACACCAGCAACATCTCTACTATTGGATATTGCCCTGTCTTTCCTCCACACACCACACACCCACCACGCCCACCACACACCCCCACACACCCCCACCCCCACCACGAAAGCGCAGAGCGCTCATTTTTCTTCAACAAACTGTCTTTCTTGTACCCG
>JALPSE010000424.1:0-15869 GCA_030558545.1 Bipolaris gigantea | reverse complement strand
CCCCCGCAACCCCCCCCCCCCTCCCCCCTTGGGTGGGCGGCTTTTTTTCTCTGTCTTTCCATCCACCAGTCGGGGTTATATATGCTACTCCCCCCCTGTGGTCTCCAGATTATTTTTTTCACAATCTATCTCTGCTGGCGTTTTTGTCTGGCTATTTATTCGATTCTTGGTACATATGAAGCAAGCGGCATTGAGTCCTCATGATCATCATCGTCATCGTCGTCATCATGATTGGTTAGGTGGGAGGGAGGACAGTGGCGTATGTATGTATGCATGTATGTTTGTATGAAGCAAGTAGTTATTTGTGTTTAATCTTTTCTTCTGGAAGCCTGGTTCGCGCGCTACATAGGGAGTTGAATGGAAATCATTTTTTCGAAGCAAAGAAAGTGTATGTGAAGAGTGAAAAAGTCATAATCTACCATGCAATTGAAAGTGTCTGTATACACACATCCACATGAGTTCTATCTGCTGGGAAAAACAAACAAAACGAAACCCTTTTTTCCATACTAAATCTATACCTCTTTGCCTTTTCCGCCTGCTTTACTCACAATAACTACCGTCATACTAGACACACCCTTCTCCCCCCGCTCACCCTTACGAATCTCCCTTCCGCCTATCAACCTCCCCACGCGCCTCCCGCTGAGCCCTGGGTATCTTGACCGCGTACTTTGAACTAGCAAGACTAAGCTTTGCTTCATTACCCGTCACACGTCTGGCAGCCGACGTGGCCTTCGCGGCACTACTATCGCGCTTAGAACGGCGCTGTCGGTGTGCAGTAGCAACCGGGGTAGCGGGGGCATCGTCACTATCATTCTCCGTCTCCGTCTCCGTCTCCGAGTCGTCCTCCTGAGACGACGACGAAGAAGGGAAAGAGGAAGAGGAGGTGGGCCGCATCTTTCGACGCAAAGACTTGGTAAGCGGGGCCTTGCGGGGTAGTCGGGGTGAAGCAGGCGGGGAGGACGAGGAGGTGCGGGAAAGCGGGGTGCGTGTTTCGCCCGACTCGGCGGTCGAGGGGCTGGGCGGGGGGCTGGGCGTGTCGTCTAGGTCTATGAGGTTGGGGGTTATAGTAGATGATGCAGTTGAGTGCTCGGCTGAACCCCGACGCTTGGAAACGCCACCACCAATCTTCTGTACCTCTCCGCCGGATCCAAATCGGTCTTCGAATCTGCGAGGGCGGAGTGTCGTTGCATCCGCAAACGATGGGGCGCAAGGAGGTATATTTTCCTCCGCAGGCGGCTCCAGATTCTGACTGCCTGCTCCTCCGCCTACTTTGCGCTGCATCCACGTTAGTGGCTTGGCAGGAGAAACAGCATTTCTCTCACTCCACCACCGGGGGGTACCGCGGGTGAAGCCTAGTTCGCGGAGCTTTTCGGTCCCAGGTATTTCGTGCTTGTATTTGCACCCCGTGTGCATCCATCTACAGTCGCCAGTTGCGATCCAATACGTGCAATATATTTTTTTCGAGGGTTCGGGGCTGGGGTTAGAGTGGTTGTACCATGATCGCTGGCCTTCCCTATGGTACACCGAAGCCACGGCGTCGGCTAGCGACGACTGGCGTTCAGAACCGGTCGTGGACGGCGTGCCGAGGCAGTCGTATGGTGATTGTGGCGACAACCGGCCTGTGCGACTGAAAGCTGTGCTTGTGCTCTGCGACTCAGTCCGGACGTTGTGGTCGGGCGCGAGGTACTGAGGCTTCCCGTCTAGAGAGCAGTGCGAAAGCCTATCGTTGGTAACGGGTGCTTGGACCGAGAGAATAGAAGCCGCGTCTCTTGTCTCCTTGAATAGTTTCCAGCCCTGATCTGACATTTGACGATGCGTAAGTTGCCGTGGAATCCCTTTAAGTTGGAATGGTAGCTGATCGGCTGGTATGAGTGGTACCATGGTGTTTCCGCGGAGAAGGTAGAAACGGACGTCTTCTGGCAACGAGCAGATATTCTGATCTTGGGTGGCCATGGTGGAAACGATGGCCATGTGCTATACTGGTAAGTAAAGATTGCGAATAGGATGATTGAGTAGAAGATTAAAGTCAAAATGTACAAGTCAGAGCGCCGCTTTATTCGCCATGGCACGACTGTGCTTTGAGACAGCAAGCAGAAACAATGGAAAAGCCAGCAAACGGCTTGCCATCAAGGTGCAAGCACCCGACAAGCTGTTGCTGATGGTGGATATCCGCACCACTGCCTGTTGCCATGATACTTGCGATTCATGTGTGCTCAGAGCTGTAGATGTGGCAATGGCAGGCAAAGAAAGTCCAGAACAAAGCAGAGAGCAGCTGCGTGAAGCCGACATTTGCCCGCAGCTCTCATCGGTATGGGCGACGTCAATTGTGCTCACATGACCAGAGGTGCGACAAGCTCCGAGACCTGCTAACAAGACATCTGACATGAGGCTCGGGAGAGGCGGCGAGTTATGCTGTTAGGTTCGTAAAGCCAAGAGCAGAGTTTGGAAATTGCTCCAGGCCAGCTGAGAGAACAGGACGTAGAGTTTGCGTTCCAGCTGACTAGTAAGTAAGTAATCATCCGTAGGGACCCGGCCTGCACTGGCTCCGGCATTCATGACTACCCCAACACTAAATTGTTTGACAATACCACTCACGCGGCACTGAGCCTCCCAACATAGCTGATACTTTGCGACTGTCGCCCTGTTAAGGGCTGTGATGAGCAACGCACGTCTCTGCGCTGTCATCTCTATGCAGACTGATTGGCGCAATGCTCAAATCTGCCGAGACAGACTAACCCTCATGTACCCCAACACCAAGCTTGTTCAGACTGCGCTATCACTTAGGAAGTCCGATATTTGAGATTTTCCATACTCGCCTCAGCGTGGTCTGATGGTACCAAGACCGCCTTGCTGCTGTGGTACCTCTTCCTACCTTGTTTCACAATCTCCCCATGGCGACAACATTCCGACAGTGTGGATAGGGAAAAGAGTTCCCTCTTGTGAAACTGTCATCTTTCGGCTGTCATTTTCTGGTACTTTGCGTCAACGCCCAATACCTGTGCTCCGCAACTGTCTGCAAATGCGCGTCTTGTTATAAGCTGTTCATCGCCGCGCATCTACCTGTGTGTACGGCGAACGAGGCGCTAATCAAAGTCAATATAATGACTCGGGAGATAAGTATTGCTCAATACATGCCATCCGCGAGTCAGTGATGAACGCGATCTCCGTTATTAAGCCTCCGAGGTTCACAGCGCCTCTGCCGTCCTAGTCCAAACAATGTGCTAACCGCTTGGCTGGGTCATGCGGTAAACCGAGGCTGTAGTGTCTGTCTAGTAGCCCTGCTACTCCTCCTTCTCACGCCCCCATCATATGCTCTCAAGACCTTCTTGAAAAAAATACCTCCTCCTAACATGGACCTTTTCTAGCAAATCATGAGACAAGGCGTGATCTACAAAGCTCGACATCTGATGATACTAATCCAACGAAGGGCTACACCACCATGGCATCAGATAACCGGAAGCAAGAAATCCTCGCTGTAGCAATCCTTTTCTTCGTCTTGACGTGGATCGCTGTCTGCTTGCGATTCTACGTACGCCTCTGCCTGAGAACAACATGGGGAAAAGATGACTCGTACATGGTTGCAACACAAGTAAGTACACTGCTGACCTAGTAACGCTGCGGCACTAATTGAACTCCACAGTCAGTATTCACTGTTTACCTCTGCTTTCAAATTGTTGCAGCGACACATGGAACGGGTCGGCATCGATGGCATCTGAGCGATCACGATGCAAAGACCGCACTACTAGTCGGTCATGTGCCTTCTGTCTCACCCCCACCTACTGACACAAGATAGTTCTGCTACTTGTGTGAAGTCATGTACGTAGTGGCCAACGGCCTTTTGAAGTTTTCCATTGGATACCTCTATCTCCGAGTCGCAGTCAAGCGAAACCACATCTGGTGCATAAGGATACTGATGGGAGGCACTGTCCTGTGCTGCTTGATCTACTTGTTCTTGGTCATGCTCCAGTGTTCTCCTGGTAAGTCCTGATTCCGAACTCGTACGGCATATGTGTTGATGATGTTCAGTCTCGGCATTTTGGGAGACACATCCTGCTTCAGACAAATGTATATCAAAAGGTCCAACCCTAGGCATTCGTTACGCTCTCGCCGCCGTCAACGCCGCCGCCGATTGGATATTGGGATTGCTTCCTTTCTGCATAGTCCGGGGCATGAATATGGAGAAGAAAACCAAAATCGTGCTTGCGTGTATTCTTGCGTTTGCTGCCATGTACGTTTCCCGTATCGTTAGCTTGCAAAGTGCTAACAAGCAGCCAGTGGGAGTACGGGCGCAGTCGTCCGCATGGGCTACATACACACACTTTATGACGGCCCTGATTTTCTCTGTATGTATTTCCATTTTCCGTCTTATACAACAACAACAACAACAACTGTCCAGTCGCTAAATGCATTTTGTCAGATGCCACGACCAATGTCGCCGTTTGGAGCACAGTGGAGCCTGGCATAGGCATCGTAGCAAGCAGCATCGCAACCTATCGACCACTACTGCAACTTCTCGGCTTCGAAGATGCACCCTATGAACAAAGCACACCGTTCGAATACAGCAACAGAAAAGGCCGCGACTACCGCCGCAGCCTGAGCGCATCGGACCTCGTGCCTGCAGAAATGGGCATCATGATTTCACACGTCACAGGACCTGCTCTAGCAGGCTGGGGCAGCGCCCCCCAGACTCCGAGAATTGCCACCCAAGACGACACATCACCGCAGAATGCTACGCCAGACGGCCAGATCTTGCAGACGGTGTCGGTACACCAGCAAACAGAAGAGCCAGCAAAACTCGAGCCGCGGGCCAGCTTCCACAATAACCCTGCTAGATGCAGTGTGTTTAGTCTTGGAAGATTCCGAACACCCGAATGAGAGAAATGTACCTCGTTTTGCTCACGACTATGCCTGGTTTGATGTCTTGTATGGACATGGCCCTAATGGCAGGGGCTTCGTCACATGCCGTTTATACCTTGCCAGTGTTTTGATCGAGCTCAAGGGCTCACACATGCCACTCTTTGTATTGAACCGAACCCCACAACTACCCTAAACCATCTCTAACCCTCGAATCCACGTATCCCAGACTCATAATCCCCAATTACATGCGTCCAAGGAGCCCCTTACCCCAAACATACCCCAATTCACCGACTTCTCCCACCGCCTCCTCACTCCTAATTCTCCCCCTTTCTCTCAATAACCTCGACACACCACCCAACAGCCTCCTCCCACGTCCCCTCCATCTCCCCATCCTCAACCCTCCACCCCCTTTCCTTCAGCCCCCTCAACGCCAAGTCCCGGAAGAACCACCAGCTCGGCAGGAGATTCAGCTTCGCCAGCGCCGCAAGCCTCAAGGGCGAATACATGGCGCCGTACTGGCATGCGCGCTGTAAGAGGTCGCCGTGGTTGAAGGCGACGTTCCACATGGCGTGCGCGATGTCGTTGATGCGGGTGCTGGTTAGGCGCGTGGTGGAGGGAAGGGTGGCGGGGAGGAGGAGGGGGTCTGATTGCAGGACGTAGGTGAGGAGGTTGGATTGGAGGTTGGCGATTTGAGCGTTGGTGATTTGGGCCGACGTGGTGATTTGGGCCGACGTGGGTGTGGGGAGTCGAGGCGGTGGTGTGGGTGTGGGTGCGGGTGCGGATGCGGGTGCGGGTGCGGGTGTGGGTGTTGATGCGAGTGGTGGGAAGAACGGAGAAGAGAAATCAGTCGAGGATTCGTAAATTGGTGAGATGGGTGGGAAAAAGTAGGAGGAGATATTGGTAGGGGGCTGGCGAGTTGATGAGTCGGTGGGTTGGTTGAGGGACTCGTTCATGGCCAGGCTGACGGAGTGGTTGAAGTGCCGCTTGATGGGCTGCTGGGGGGACTGTGCTGCTGTTAGTCTGTTTCCAACTTGTAATTCGCAAGTCGTGACTTCAGAGTTGCTTTGAGATTGGGACTGGCTGTTCAAATGTGATATGCTTACGCTGGTCTCTGAGTTGTTTGATTCATTCGTAGAAGCGTCTGGCGGCGGGGTCATATGGGCCATTGGCGCTACGAATCCACATGGGTTGATGTTGAGTTGTTGGTAAGGAAAACTCATCTAGTAGGGTTCCGTCAATTTATGTCGCAGTGATACTAAGAGCAAACTCACCTTGGTTTTGAACTTTCGTCTATTCACCACGGTAAGAAGAGTATCAACGACTGCTTTCTCAGACTTTCGACGAATCGAAATCTTTCGTTTCCGCCGGGCTTTGTATGCGGAGTGATAGAGAAAGTAATGTGATTAACTTCTTGTAGGCACTTGCAGAGTGAATGATCCTGGGGTTAAATTCACAAGTCCCCACACGACCTGAAAAGTGTCCTCTCACTGCTTACCGTTTGTGGCTTTCGCTTCTTTCGCCGGTAGTGACGTAGCGTTTATTAGTGTAGTGGCTATCGGGGCATGCTAGAGTGGTGTGAATGAGAGGGAGGAATATATGATGGCAAATCGTGAATGTGCAGCGCGTGTGGAACGAGAAAGCCTACTAATAGATATCCTGTATGCATCAGACGAGATAGGTAAGGTAGTGACTGCGATACTAAAGCAGAAAGGCAAGTTCAGCCAAGCATGGCAAGGCAATTACGACGTGCCAAGGTTTTGAAGAAGGTGCGTAGCCTCTGCTCAGCACATACTTGGGCAGCTCGATTGAAGCCAACAAGCAACATACTGAGGCATGGATGGCAAAGATCGCATGTGCTATTGTCAAGGAACTTTGTAGTAATGTCAAAATTGGATATTGGACACGATGCGGGAGTGGAAGAAACGACATAGGGCGAACGTGAAGAATGCACAGCTTGGCGGAGTCAATCAAATGAAAAGGCGGACGTATTTCAAATACCCATAACAGCCCGTGTTCGGGATAGAATTCAAAATCAGGGCATGATGGAATGATTTTCTTGGTGACTGAATTCACCACAAAGATGGTACCACTCGGTACCTGGGTATCATTGATCCCAGAATAACCACACAACCATTCCAAAGTTCTTCCCTTGCAGTAGTACATGGATGGTGTGTCTCATTCTGAACGCCCTGCATCCATCACCGTGAGACGACTTCCTCAAAGATAGAGGTTGAGCCGAGGCACAAACGTTAAGCCCGCCCGCGCGCATTCACCTTCCGCTTCGCTCTCACCTTCTTCGGGGGTGGTGTTTTCTCTTGCTCAGAATCGCCGATATCCTCCTCCCCAGACTCCATCACCTCATCTTCACTCTCTTGCCTGGCCTTCTTCTTCGGCCGACTGTTTGTTTTCTGCTTTTTTCGGTTGGCTTCGAATAGTTCCTCGGGCGGTTCCTCCATGGGCGTGGATCGCTTGGAGCCTCGTGATTTGGGTGCATACTTGGCCTCAAGAGAATCAAAGAAATTGCCTGCTCGTGCCTTTTGTCGTTGCTGGATCAGAGCCGCCAGTCCTGCCATGTCATCTGTACCACTCTTCTTGCTCTTGGGCTTTGCCTTTGACGTTGCCTTTCCCTTTGCCTTTCCCTTGGCAGGCTCTGCCTTCTCTTCTTGCTCCTGAGCCTGCTGCTTGTCAAAGGCTTCGCGCCTCTTCCTCTCTGCATCCTTGGCTTTTTCGCGCGTCTCGTCTGTCTCTTTCTCATATGCAGGGTATGAACTAATCGTGCCTTTGGCAATCTCTTCGTCTAAAATCTTCCTGAACCGCTCATCGTCCACCAGGATATCGGATAGCATGACAATATCATACACCTTGTTCAGGTTGCCCTTGGTCTTCTTGAATGCGTTGACCAAGTCCTTGCGCTCCTCTTCGCTACCTTTGTACTCATCAGAAATCTTATTGATGGTTTCTTCGTTGATGATGTTCCTGAACTGTTCGCGGAAGAAGTCAAGCCAGTTAAAGTCTTCATCGTCTTCCAGGGTCTCCGCTGTACTGCCGGTGAGATCATAACGTTTACGCCTTCGGTCGTCGGAAAGTACTGCGTATGCGAATGCGATCTCTTGAAAGGCCTTGTTGGCGGCTTCTTTCTCATGGGGCGCAGCCTTGTCTGTAGTTGTTAGTAAGGGAGGAGCCAAATACTTGATGAGTGGGCGTACCCGGATGACACTTGAGTGCCATTTTACGATATGCCCTCTTCACATCATCCGCAGTTGCTTGAGGCTCAAGGCCCAGGACCTCATATGGGTCAATGGTAGGTGGGCCTTCGTCACCAACATCGTGCTCTTCGCCTTCGCTTTCATGATCGTTGACGAAGTCTTCTTCCACGGGGCGTTCAGATTCTGTAGTTTTGCCTTGTTTCTTCGCCATGTTGTTTGCTTGTTGTTGTGTTGGTATCAGAGGTGAGGCAGTGTTAAGTTGGTAAATCGAGGGACGCGACGCGACAGTGAGCCCGGACTTAGCGGAGCTAACTGGCCCCACTGTTCTCTCCGTCACCTGTTGACCAGAACACGCATTATTTCACCCACCTTCTCTCACCAGAAATGTCAACATTACTCGATTGGGATGGCCCTGTGCCTCCTCTGCCCGGCCCAGACCCCAATGATCATCTCCAGTACATGCGCCTTGCCCTTGATCAAGCGCAGGAATCGCCGCCAAAGCCCTCGAACTTTCGAGTGGGCGCCTTATTGGTTGATGCAGATACTGGCACAATCTTATCAAGGGGCTACACTCTGGAATGCGAGGGTAACACGCATGCAGAGCAATGCTGTCTCTTGAAGCTTGCCAAAGAACATAACTTGCCAGAAGAACGAGTTGGCGAAGCCCTTCCTCCAAATACCTCCCTATATACTACTATGGAGCCTTGCAATCTTCGCCTAAGTGGCAACCTCCCCTGTGCAGACCGAATCATCAGGACCAAGGGGGCAAATGGAGAGCAAAAAATCAAGAAGGTCTACCTGGGCGTCAAGGAGCCAGAAAAGTTCGTTGGCGAGAATCAGGGAAGGAAAAAACTGGAGGAAAATGGTATTGAATGTATTCATGTACCTGGTCTGGAGGATCGGATATTGGACGTCGCTACTGCAGGCCATGTGCAGTGAGTAATTGTGTATTAGAAAGTTCACATCTACGGGTGTGATGCATGAAATCACATCTTCACATGACATGAGCAATTTGCAACGGGAAAGCGCCGAAGGGAGCCGATCTACACAATCATAGCAGTTCCAATACACACAAAATACCAGGACGCCATTTGTAGCTCCGAAGATTTCCATAGCAGTAAAATGCAAATGTACAATCCCGCATCGGCAGGTAAGGTTCTCGCCCACGAAATCCCCCGCGTTGTCGAGATCGTCTGGCCCAATGTCATCCAAGAAGACCGATGGCGTCATGACTATTTCCACACGAATGCATCCCACCATCAGCACCGATGGAGACGCATTGCGCAACCAAAGAACGTCCGTCTGAGAGGCAACCCATCGTGCCCGGGGCTCCAACATGACGCGTTTCATAAACGCACGTGGTCGGGGCAACGACAAAAAAGGGAGTTTCTTGGACACAACGGCATATATTTAATTCTTATCCTTTACCCCGGCCAATCTCACTTGTCTTCTCACAATGCTGAGCCACATCCGCCCAGCTCCTAGCCAAACACTCCGGACATTTACCACACCCGCGTGCACTCGCATCCTCACCCCCAGCAGAGCAGCCATGGCGACTTCAGCGTCAAACGTCAACATCGAGACCAAGGACGTGCAAACCGCACCTGGCGTCACCCTCAGCGACTCGCAGCAAACAGTCGTACGCTCGGTACTAGACCTCTTCGCCGGCCGCCCTTCGCTACGCAAGCTGTCGCTGTGGCGTGACGACGCCACCTTTGTGGACCCTCTTACCATTGCCCAGGGCCGCGGCAAGTACGCCGCGCAGTGGTACGGCCTCAAAGCCGCGTTTTCGGAAATCGAGCGGTTGGAGCACCAGGTCAAGGATGCGGGGAACCCTATTCTGATGGACCTTAAGACGAGATATGTGGTCAAGGGGATTGGCAAGGAGCAGGTGATTCAGAGCGAGGTGGTGATTCATTTGGACAGCGAGGGCAAGATTGAGAAGCTCGAGGATAAGTGGAACGGGAAGTTGCCGGAGAATGTCATTGCGAATGTAAGTTTGATTGACAGGTGGTATTATTAACACGAATTAGACTGCTGACAACCTTTGATAGGCGTTCCGGCATCTGAATGCTGTTTCGGTACCGCTCTTGATCAAGGTACCAAAGGATGATGAAGAAGATGCGAAGATGGGCAACCTATGATCGAAGTACATGTATTCGTAACTCGTAAAATCGTAATCGCGGTTACCGTCTATCTGATTATGCTCCGTTGAACATTCTCCCCAGCGCAAAATGCATGAAGAACGCAACTATGCCCGCACCCGCGCTCAGCACTTTCAAGCTTGGCGCTCCCGCAACGATCAAGATTGTGCCGCATGATCCCTGTTCCACTCGTGGTAGATTCGGCCCATTCATGATGATTGTAGCGCAGAAGCCGCCTTGCGCAGGGTTTGGTTGGTGGTACACCGTGGTTTGAGGTGGTGGCACAGCGTAGACGGTTTGCTGCTGAGGGTATACCGTCACAGTGGTGATTTGCGCGACGTTGACGACTCCTCCACACTGGTTTCCGTCCGGACAGCAGCCAATCAATCCGTTGGAGTTGGCGGGAACGGCGCATTGGTAATTTGACGGGCAACACCTGGTCCTGATCAGCAAACGGGACCACTTTTGCACATGCTTCTTCTGCCACTTACCAACTAGGATGGTTGACATTACTACAGCTTACTGAGGCGGACGACGGACACCAATTCTGATCTTGCGCGACAACCTGCTGCCCCTCTGGATTCACAATGTACACCGCGCCAGAGAAAGGCGCATTATTTGTGTACTGCTGCGGCACAGCTTCGGGCTTTGCGATCGCCTCCGCAGTACAGACCGTCAGCGACGACAAAAACAGGCTCCATGGCGTAAGGAATCGCATTGCGCTGACTAGTGAGGGCAAAGGCCGACAAGAGGACGAGACGGGGTTAACGAGTCCTTACAAAAACGAAGCGACTATGCGATTTGCTGTGAAATGGTCGGATTAGTCTTACGACTCGAAAAAAGCCGGGACTCGAGGAGAGAAGAGGACTGGGGGCCAACAGTCAGTCGGGCACGCAGCACAGGCTGCTACCCTGCTTATGAACTGGGCGGACTATGGCCTTGGAAGCTCTACAAAGAGCTGGGATGGCTCCGAAGCTTGCTGCATATGGAGCTAACTGGACGCGGAAGACAGCATCATGCCGGCGCCTGGTGGGTACGCGCATCATCGGCAGCCCTGACTGCATCGCGGGTCTAGCACAATAGTCAGTGGGCCGGATTCATTGCTTTTTTGCGGTGGACGACGAAACGGCGGTGTTGAGGTGCGCTGGTTCTATCGTAGTCGGGTGGGTCCTGAATCATGCTTGCCGCCCAACATGTACAAGGAGAAAGTTGCGTGGCGGGAAGAGGGAGGGTACCCAAGGCCCAAAGCCGACTCTTGTGCGATACAAGAAGCCTGGATGGCTCCCTGTAAGTCCGGCCACGTCTGCGCAAGCCTCGGGCTTGGGGGCGGCAGTATTGCAGTATCGCAGCATCGGATGGTGTGGCAGAGTGAGGCGCATGTGCATGCATGTCTATGGTGAGCCCATGTGCGCGGATCATCCGGTAAGGTGGAGGTTACTAAACAAGTCTAGTCCCTAGACTCGAGAGAGTCACGTGATAGCGTAGACGGGGCGTGCCTCTTTGCGCGTCGCGTCAAGCTCGCTTCCATCCCACCTTGGGCATCGTCACCACAGTATGACATGTCAGCGCTCCGGCCGACGCACCCCTATCGATTGTACCCCGCGTACTGCTTTGGTGCATCTCCCACCTTCAATACATGGGTGAAGCTCACTGTTGCCGATGTGCATGCTCTCCGGTCTGAGAGGGACTTTCAAGGTGATAGCCGCCACTACTTGTCAATACCCAACTGTCCCTGAGACATCTGCAGGACAGCGCATCTACTTCTATCATAATCACCCTATTCGATATGTCCGCATAGTCGGCGTCGTTGTAGCCATCGATGACATCAACCTCAAGTATACGGTCCTCGCCATCGATGACGGAAGCGGGGCAATTATCGAGTTGAAGATTGTGCGGAAGATCCCAGCCGACAAGAATCCCGTTGATACCTCCTCGCCCACGGAGATTGAGAATGTCGAAGTCATCAGTCGACTTGGCGTCTTTGATGTTACAGTAGACAAGCAACCCTTGGATGTTGGATGCGTCCTTAAAGCCAAATGCACCCTATCCGAGTTTAGAGGGATAAAGCAGCTGGAATTGAAGCGCGTCTCCCTTGTCACGACAACAGACGAAGAAGCACGCGCTTGGGCAGAGACTGCTGCATTTAAGCAAAAGGTGCTGACCAAGCCGTGGCACATTTCCTCGAGCGAGCATAAGAAGATCAAACACGATATCAAGACTGAGAAGAAGCGACAACGCGAATACGAGCAGCGCAAGGCGGAGTACGAAGTTAAGAAAGAAGAACATAGACTGGCGAGAGAGGCCTACTATGAACGAAGAGAAAAAAAGCTCGAGGCCCGGCGCCGAAAAGAGGAGGTGGTGATGAATACCGGTGCCTTGATATGAGGCACGAGTGGGTTCAGAACACAATGCGGAGATCAAGCCCTGAATTCCCTTTCGGCTCTTTATTAACTTCCTCGACGAAGAGTTTTTTACGATCCTGGTATCGCTCATGATGTATCTTGAGTCTAGGGACATGGGAATATGGGGAACAAGTTGAGCTGGGAATGTGGTTTGAGCGCTTTCATAGGAGCAGTATCCGCGGAAGCGCTGGGGGAGGCGATTGTCGCGCTTGTGTATGCTGCTTTGTGGCACGGTATAGTTGCGACTTGCGCCGTGATGTGAGGTTGATTCCCGCGGCGTGTTGTTGGTTGTGTTTGATTGACTAATATGTTGTAGCAAACGGCTGCTAAAGCTAGCTGCGAATGCATCTCCTAATCTATCACGGTTGTCTTCCGAATTTCCCTAGTTACATAGCTGGGTTCTCACCAGTACTTGGGATGTGGCGATATGCAAAGAAGATGCAGGAATCCTGTTCCCTGCAAGTATCTGCAATCTTGCCACCCACCAATATCTTTCATCACTTCTCGTCCCTTTTATGTTTCCATTTTGTAAGCTGCACACTGTTAACCAATTAACCTAGTTCCATCTTTGCCTAACATGTCAGCTAACGTTGTGCTACAACCAGCAATTGTGTTCAGTCCTCCGAGGCGTCACTGAACCCCGCCAAGGCAGGCCAGGAACGGCACGCACCGGGGCTGTACACCTGACTACTTCTAGACTCATCTTTCAACCGCGCCGCATGCAGCATCTATCCACCTTCCTCTTACAGCAGCGTCGATCAACCAATCAGTCGCACATGCAACTGGATCTCATTAGTTCTGAGGGACCTGCATACAGAATGCATTCGCCATGCAGGTCAACACTTAATGCCAGGAGCGCCCGGCCACAAAACCTTGTGTTCTCCAGTTCTCCACCTGGCTCTGAGATGGACAAGAAGTTTTGATAATCCCATTGCGCTCTTCCTCAGCACATATCGGATATGAAAATCCGGAGCCTCCTCCCCCTGGGAGCTCTTACCGCAAGGGCAAGCGCACAAGACAGCAACGCCGTCTTCGAATCCCAAGATTTCAACGTCACTGCAGCTCTCGAAAAGATCGGTGTCGATGTGTCGAAAATCCCAACCTCTGATTCTACCCTCCCCTCGCGATCTTCAGCCGCGCAGTGTTCACGTGCGGCAAGTCATCGATATGTCTCGAAAGAACTATACCGAGTCCTAATAAAACCCAAAGTGTACAGCCTTATCCGTACTTTTCAGCCTCGACCAAGTTCTGCCTGAAAACACAACTGCATACAGCAACTTCACTAGCTCATACTGGTCCACTCAACAAGGCGCCCTTCGTCCCTCGTGTGTGTTTAGGCCCAATTCAACGCTAGATGTGTCTACTGTAGTTCTCATATCAAGACTGTACCAGTGTCCCTTTGCGGTAAAAGGTGGCGGCCATGCGGCGTGGGCAGGGGCTTCCAGTATTCACAATGGGATCACGGTTTCGATGGAGAATTTTAGGAAAGTAGAAGTAGCGTCGGACAAGCAGACTGTGGACATTGGGCCGGGGCTTCGCTGGATCGATGTGTATACTGCAATCGAGAAAGACGGGCTTAGTGTTGCAGGAGGTCGAGTACGTTTATGCAGTCATTTCTTTGCGGGTTTCTCTTGCTGACGGCTAGTCAAGATGGCACCAGTCGGCGTACCGGGTCTCCTTCTCGGAGGTGGTATATCGCATTTCGCCAGCAAGCATGGGTGGGCATGTGACAACGTAGCAAGTTTCGAGCTGGTTACCGCCTCGGGCATTCCCATTCATGTCAGCGCGTCCTCTTACCCCGATCTATATTGGGCGTTAAGAGGTGGAGGTAACAACTTTGGAATTGTGACAAATTTCAAGCTAGATGCTTTCCCGCTGGGCGACATGTGGGGAGGCCAGCGTGTCTACCTGGAGAACTCTTTGCCCGCTGTTCTCGATGCGATTCACGAATTCACCGTAACCGGATCGGCCAAGGACGAAGACGCTGCACAAATTGTTGTACGTGTGCATACTTGCCACTGACCTGTCATGTGGTGCTAACGTTGTCAGACATTCGCCAGCGCCCCGGGCATCGGCAAAGTCAGCTTCGCCAACCTGCACTACGCCAAACCGATTGCCAACGCCACAGTCTTTTCTAGCTGGAGCAAGATTGCCGCCATGCAGGATACTACCGGTCTCCGACCCATGTCAGGCATGGCTGATCTTCTCAACGAAGGAGCCCCCGGGCCAGGCGCCTACCAAACATGGTGGGGAATCAGCCTGAAGATGGACAGACAACTACTCGACTTCATAACCGAGACATTTTACGCCCAAGAAGCCACCATGGCCGACGTAGACAAGATTCTCCTCATCATGGCCATGCAGCCCATGACGGCAAGCGCAATCAAAGCCATGCAAAAGAGGGGCGGAAACGCCCTGGGCATCGACGCCTCCAACGGCCCTTACTTGATCCTCAACTTCAACGCAGCCTGGACCAAACCCGACGACGAAGCCAAATTCCACGGCGTGATTGCGAATACCATCAAGCTCATCCAAGCCGAGGCTCGCAGGAGAAATGCAGACAACGACTTTGTATATCTGAACTACGCGTCCGAGTTCCAGGACCCGATTGCAAGTTATGGCAGGGAGAACAGGGAGAGATTGGTGCGAGTATCGCGGAAATACGATCCGAAGCAGGTGTTTGCGCATTTGCAACCTGGCGGGTTTAAATTGGTCAAGGGGGGGGGGAGTGGCGCGCGCGGGATGAATGGTGATTGAGGCGCGCATGGTTGCTTTGAGATGAGCCAAGTGAGCAAGCAAGCTAGGAATAAATGTACCAGACCAGTCAAGATGACTAATCCGGAAGGGAAGGACAAGGAAACTCGCACGTACTCTTACAACCGAGACGAAAGACGGTAGTGCTGTTTTTGTTCTTTTTCTTGCTTCTTGTCAAGAAAAATCACCAAAAGCAAGCGTGGACAACGGCCGTAGGATCTACAGTGGCGCAAGCACTTTTGCAATGGAACCCACATCACTCGACCCAATCGAAAACCATGCAAGCATTGTGACTGTGGTAGATTTACATTTTGCCCATGTCATACAAATGTCCGTATACCTAGTAACTTTTTCAAGAAGAAGAAGAAGAAGAAGAAGAACAACAACGCTCATAGCGAATCCATCTCTATGCTGGTATTGATATCCCCCCACCACCACTACTAGAAAAAGCCAAGAACAAAAAAAAAGGGGGGGGGGGTTGTGGGGAGGATAAGGACCCACTAGAC